>JAPYYV010004973.1:31564-60995 GCA_030522625.1 Copidosoma aretas
GCCGTACAAACATTCATTACTGGCCCCCGCCACTGCCGCCGGCCGGAGAGCAACCAGCCAACCAACCAGCCAGCCAGCGAGAGACGCTCGGCAATATTGTTATCTTAGATTTATAGATGTAACGGATGGCGGACACCGCTGCTACTGCTACTGCTCTTTCGTGCAAAGTATATAGAGCCCGTGGAAGCTCAGCTAGCCCCCGACAGCCCGTACGCTTTTCGCCTTCTCCTGCGCCCCGCGGTGCTGCGCCCCTTTTCCTCCTCCCGCAGTCTTTAACCCTTTGGACATTAAACGCGTGTCATATAGCCGCTCGGCTGGAAAACAGAGCCGAGGCTCCCTCGCCCGGATAATGATCCTCTGAACGCCGCTCTTATTCTCGGGTACAAGAGCTTGTCCCGTTTTTTGCTTCCATTTTCAACCGAGACTGGGAATACTCAACTATCTTGAATTATCAATCGCGGAATTTGTAAATTAATTTTGTATATTGACAGGCCCGCATCCATCGACAAATTATCCGGCCCCCTTCTCTCCCAAGTTCCGTGCATAATCACTCGCCAACTCGTGGATAAGGACCAACAGAGAGAGAGAGGGAGGGAGGGAGGGAGAGGAGGAGAGCACACAGTAAGTTAAGTCGAAGAAGAAGAAGGAGGGGGAGCAAGTTTGAATTTACGCCTTCTTGATTTACATCCGCCGAGTTATGTCCTTTTTCTTCTCTCCTTCCTTCAACGACGACGGTGGCGCGATGGTGGTATAAGTAAAGGAGAGGGAGGTAAGCAAGTGAACGAAACCCAGTGGGGTAGGGGCAGCAACGGCAGTGGAAGCAACCTCCGTGGGTCCGGTGCGGTATCCGAGACACTTGACGCCATTAGCGGCTCGAAACTGCTCCTGTTCCAGAGCAGTTAAAGTGATTTGCGACTAACCGCGCCAACTCTCGGCTGGAGGTGATGTAGCTACGGGTAGTACCTACGGACTCAACCGCGTGAGAGTACTCGCGTTTGTGCACGTATGGACGTGTACTGCGCGCGTGTGTATCTTTTTTTGTAGTACACGGGGTATGGGTACCCAAGAAGTTAGATGAGACTTCGTCGACTATCACTTGGTACACATTTTTTACGTTCGAGTCAAGCACTTACCAAACGCGAGGGTCTATTGTATTTTTACAAGTATAATTGTTTTGAAACAATGAAAATGATATGGACTGATGATACATCGAGAGTGATTTTACTTATTTCACGATCGTAATATAGTTGGCAACAATATCATAATATTCTTCCACCTGGTTCCAGCATTAGTGTTTGAATCCCCTACTTTTTTTAACGGACCACATAACTCGTCAATATCTCTTATATTGTGCATACGTATCTTTGTCCCTAAACATCTATCTACTTGTCTTTGCCTCTAGCTGCAAGGCAAGCTTTTTCGATATTAGTGTTATGTGTCTTCGCATTCCTAATATTGATTCTTTTTCTCTTCGGCAAATATGATTAAAGAGTTATTATATTTACAAGTCATGAACCCTACATTTATAGACTTTCATTAATCGTTTTTTACAAGCTCTGTCTCTATTGTACTATTATTACAGTTGTGCAGTAACGAACTTTTCCTACCTCGGGCCTTTTTGGAACCCTGGTACACCCTCGGTAGGAAAAATAGTATTCGTAACTCGATCGTAAGGCTTCTTTACAAACCTCGTTACGTCTCTCGTCTATGGCTCGTACCATAAACCTCTCAGCTCGCAAATTAAAGCCTTTCCAATTTCGTACGAAAACTACTATTCCATCATAATTTACAAAATAGTTTAGATCTGTCTAATTTTCTCTCATTGTTTTGAATAACTATGTGACTGCCCTGCACATTACTTGAGCGTCTTTTCCTTATATTTTTCATTCTAATTTTTATATTTCTCATCTTTATCCATGCACTTATTGTAGAGCACATTTCTCTACTTGTATATCTATCGTGTTTGTAGACCTGCCCTTCTTATTCTCTTTCTCTTCTCGTTTGTTTTCTTATAAGTCTAGCCATTTCTTCTTTATCCCTGTATTTGTAATTCCATGTTTTTGTAATGAGCGTTGCAAATATATTTTTAAGTGTTACGTATATAACTGAACATCTTCATTTTAAAAGGGCTATCTAAATATTCCGATTAATCATTATTTTACCAAGAATGACCAATATAAATAATAATGCACATTGATCATGAATTTAGAGTCCGTTATAGTGTAGAGATTACAAGACAAGAATTTTTGTAAAGGGCGTGGGATCTCTGTTATGATGTGAGGCTTAAAAATCCAGTGAAAAGGAATTCATGGAGAATAAATCAAAGAATTTGGAATCCAATCCGGAGAAGGGCATATATTATGAATGGAACCAAAAAATATGTCAAAGATAAGTAAACAGTATGTCTTTCTAAGAACAATGTTAGATTGTGGGGGAACTGGGAGAAATGTGTAACGTGTTCTCGTACGTGATTTTTTGGAGACCGCAGATAAGCACATAAGGACATGGAGCAGATTGAAAGAGTATGTAGGGAGGCGCGGGGACTGATTTTGAATTTGGGTCTATTTATTTTGAGTCCGATAATTGGTCTGGAACTTCATTTTAAACAAAAAACAATCATGGCACAATGCAGTCATACATTTGCAATACCCTTTTCGCACTGCATTGTCTCCATCTCCCGAAACCACAAAGGATTAACTTAAAATCAGCTGAGAAATTGGAAAACTACCTCACTGCATACGAAGAAAAAATTAATACTTGACGAACTTGTACAGGCACCTGGCAGCCAGCTGTCCATATTTCTCGAACAAGAAAAGCCCCACCCACTCTTTTATTAGCCCGCCGAGCTATTGAGCAGTTCCCTTCTCCTAATGCATATTAACCAGGGGTGAGGAGGACGGAGGCGTGCTCAGCAAAAATTAATGGAAAGAGTGCACGGACGAGCAAACGAGCAAGGGTTGGATGTGTGAGGAGCTAAAGGTACAGAATTACCAGACTGCGGAGAGAGAGGCAGACAAGACACACACATAGATACACACAGAGAGAGACCACGAGAACATTCAAGAGTATCACCGTTTGCACTTCCTATTAGCACGGGAACTGGAAAGGGGGGCAGATGGGCGAAAGGGGTACTTCATTTGAGCCCCCTCTCCCGCGTCCTTATACATAGATTTTCGTCTCCTCTTCCTCTTGCCCGGCTTTTCATCCTCGTGTTCTTCTATTTTTCTCCCTCCCTCGCGCTTGCTCCTCTACGCCCGTTCTACATGTATACGCGAGCTCCTGATACTTCGAGAAAACGATATCGTATAAATGTGTCGTTAATTACTTACCGCGCGCTTGCTTTTACTGCTTCTGGCTTTTCCAAGCTCCCCCTGCCACCCCCCCCTTGCCCCTTTTTCCTGGTTTTCCGCCCCTCGGCTCTTTCTTTTATTCCCTATTTCGATTTTATACGCCAGGATTTCGTTACATTCATATCGTGTAGCTCTTCTCTCGATACGAATGATTTTTAGTTATCGGAGTCTACGCGTTAATCAGAAGCAAAAAGCTGGGAAGCGTGTAGTGAGAGAACAACGTGCAGGTACTTTTTGTATCAACATATTGTGACTGGAGTAAGTTAGTATGCGACTTGACACTAATTTTATGTCTACATTCAATGGTTTCACAGAAATTTCTTTATGTTTCTTTCACTGCATCGTTTTTACTTAAAAAAGTTACTATATTTGTAAATCATACCTGCTTATGATAAACTGCCAAAATTTATTAAGTTCTTCGTAAGAGTAATTTATGATAACAAAGTATACAATATCTTTGTTTATTAGCTATACTTATAAAAAAGTCACATAGACTACGATTATTTAGATTTTCTCCAGTTTAAAAAATAATAATGTAATTTGCAAAGCAACTAAAAGTCGTAATAAAAAGTAGAAGACATTTGGTGGAGTCACACGGGCATTATTTAAATCTTAGCTAGGTTTTACTGCGTAAATTCCACGTACAGTTCTACCCACCTACCTTTAATTTTATCATTACTGGTATGTCTTAGTTTCGTTTGCTGTCACTTTACGATTTCATGCGTTAAGAAAACAAACATTTATGCAAATAACTAATTCAACCGACAACCTTTGTTTTCAGTACCCACTTCTTCCGTACTTTCTAATATACAATCACTATTACATGTAAACAAAAAATATTTCTTCATCTAATCTATAAGAGCTTTGCATTTCTAAGATTTTAATTATGCAATGGTTTAGAGGGTTTAACAGCATGGTTTTAGAACTTTATCGGCCTTGAAAGGTTACGAGGTAAAGATAACGTGGGTAGATTTCAGTACCTGTTTTCCTGGTTATCGTACATGGGTTTATGGGGTTAAAGATAATGGATTAATGAGTATTGAAGTTTAATAGCATGGACTTACGAATACCCAACCTTGACAGGTTGTGTTTGTGTAGTTTCAGTGCAATACTTTCTTTTGACTGGGCATTGTACAGCATGTCACAGGCGTATGGAGCTTACAAGGTTACATGGTTTTAGAGTTTAACTAAATATATTCAGACGATTCAGTATTCAAGGTTTGATTAATATGGCTATATGGATTTTTTAGCTTCAATTACAGGGTTATTTGAGGTTATAACAAACCATTGACCTCATTATGTTAAATGGATCTCGGATTCGGTGACCTAAAAAACATATTATGAACATTGACTGATCCTCAAGTCAGAAATTTTTTTTTATCGCTATGTCATCGCTGTTGCATGAACTCATTCATTTAAAATAAAACAATGGCCCTTCATTTTAAGTAGAATACTTATTTTTCTTAAAAAAAAATGTAAGTAATTATATTCTAACTTCTAAGCATAACTTAAATATTAATAAAATTTTTATTTTAACGACGATGACAACCATAGTAGTTTTCGTCACAAATGTGTATCTCTCCAGGGCGGTCCCTCGGCCCGAGGTTGCTTGCGAAGCAACACTCGAGGGACCGTAGGGACCACTATGGTCGGATGCACATAAGTGGCAAATCCTATTTTTCCTACCGAGGGTGTACCGGGGTTGCAAAAGTGCCCGAGGTAGAAAAAAACTATTTCCCTGATTATACTTTCAATCTTCTAATGGTCACATTCAATATCGTGGATTTCAATGAAATATTGAATTATACGACAGTTAATCGACACCTAGATTCTACGTAACAAAAACAAAAGCATTAAACAGTGATCAGCATCCGCTTCTATGGACTAAAACGATGATAATCCAACACAAGAAGAAGAAGAAGAATCCAGATGTTACGAAAAGTGCCGAGATAAGTGTGGAAAACAAGGTGTGGAGAAGGGGAAAGAGAGATAGGAGAGATGAGCGCTTAGCGGGCCGATGATAAACGATCGTCGCGTCAAGCGGAAAATGCGAGCTGGTCCGCAGCTGCTGCTCTACAAGAGTCGAGCTAGCGCTCGTGTCGACTGAATCAAACTACTATCAATCAAGTCCGATGACGACGACTACGACGACTGGAACCCTATCTCTCTCCCCCTCTTCCTCTCCACCCTATCCTATGCGGTTTCCGCGAGTAAACACGCGTACATACAGCTGAGCTCTCGACGGCGAGCTCTCGAGCGCTCTATTCAACTGCGTGCCACTTTCGCTTTCCATCCCCTTATGACCCCACCCACTCATTTTGATCGACGCATCCTCTTAGTCTGCATCATGAGCATATTCTACCCGCCAGTGTTGTTGATGGTTCTGGTGTCGTGTTGGCTATTGAGGCTTATTTGCTTCTAACTAGAAACGATTTGTATCGCAGCATTTATTTTTTTTACGATTCTTTTAGATGTATTGTTACTTGCGAGTAATTAACAGTACTTATTTACGATTCAATGGAGTAATTAAGTTTTTTATCGAATTTCACAAGATTTATTTTTACGAAATCTACATCCAAATTATCAGGAATTTTTAGAATTCTCTTGAATCCTTCTTAGAAGTCTAAAATCCTCTAATAACTAAAATATCGTGTGAATTTGGTTGAATGGCCTTAATACTTGTTTGATCGATGTATGCAGAAGTATAATCTATGGGCAAGATACTAAAGACCCGAGTTCCTTCCAGCCCTCATTTGTCAACGTACTGGTGAAAGATGTTGAAACAGTCAAGAGTAGAAGAACTGCATAAAGAGTAAGAGAGGAGCCAAGGGATTATAATGATTGAACGATTTGTCATCGCTGTCGCGGGGCTCTTGAATTTGAAATGACTGTAACCATCTTCTATATCCATTATCTGGTGTCAACTTGCGAATAAATATGAATTTTATCCGCGTGAAAGAGGGTTGAAGGGTATGATCGTAGACGATGAGCAGTCGTCATAATAACTGTCGCATAAATAAGTCAATACTACGTTGAAAAGAAAAATTTTTTCTTCCTAAGTCCGTGTCAACTAGAAATAATAGAAATAATCCATAGAAAGAACTACAACGAGTCGTTGATCCGTACCTTTCAAGAACTATTAGGAAATATTTAAGCACTTAAAATTGATACTGTTTAAGTAATTCCATATACAATATGTAAAACAACGTGAAGAACATAGTATATAATCGTCTGAACACAAACTTTGGATCTATTTCCCTGATAAAAGACAAAAAAACAAAACACTACGAGCTGGGTCGCCTCCAATAATCTTTCATTGAAACAGAAACAGAGGGAAAGAAGACTGGTTGGGGCCGCTAGGTAAAAGCACCCGGCAAGCAAGAGCTTAGCTTGTTTAGCATACAAGCTAAGTTGTGTATACGACGCATGTGTGTGGCTTCTGAAGTAGCCACCCAACTGGCCGCGGGACCGTTTGTCACGTTTGAACTTGCGCTAAATAACCACCCCGAGGTTGTTTGGATGTGGGAGGAACCCACCCACTGGTGTACGCGCGTACGTGCGCGCGGTCACGTGGGCGTGTAGCCGACTTGCTTAGTCCCCCGAAATGAACGAGCATGACAATTAACGATTGTAAAAAGAGGATGAGAGGGAGAGCCATGCAGCAGCGCAGGTACACGTAGCGCTTTTGCGTTAAGGGTTGCTGCTGCTGTGGCTGGGGGTACATGTGTGCGTGGGCACAGTGCACAGCGAGAGAGAGAGAGAGAGAGAGAGAGAAACAAGAAAACAGGGGAAGAGCAAAAGGAGGAGGGCCGCTCGAAATATGAGGGCAGTTAATAACACTTTGTGGGAAATAATACTGCGAGAAAGGCCGCTTACCGTGACAAATAACTTCCAAGCGAGTCTCTTTCTCCCGGGGAGTGGAGCGCGCCGAGCCCCCGCGTCTCGGTCTGCATGCAAGCGCGTGCGTGCTGCTGCAGCTGCATCTTTTTGCGGGTAGCTCTGTTTTGGTGAACGTTGTGTCATTTTGGGTCATGGTTGGGACTACTGGTTGTACTTTCTGTTCGTGTGATAATGCTTGCGTGGAATTTCATGCTTTTTTACTTGGTCTTGCAGAGCGAATCAGATGTGATCCTAATGTTGAATTATGAGTTATTCTTCACGTTGTCTCATAAAAGAGACGAATTGTGTTATCACGTAATAAAAAACTCAATTAACTGAAGATAATGAAATTAAGCTCTGCATAAACTTCTATTATTATAAGGATTCGAAGTTAATGATACTCAACAAAATTTTGTTCCACGTAAATATAGATAACTCACTGAGAGATTCGTTAGTGTCTAGCCACTATAGCCCTAGCAGATTAAATTCAGAATACTATCTGTCAATCAGCGATATCAAACCGGGCACTTTCGATAATGACTTCAAACTTGGAAGATGTATCACATAATTGGCAAACAGTCACTCTATGAGCTATAGACGATGCTCTCTAAAGATCATCATCACTCATTACACTACGGTGGACTTTAATCAAAAGTAACAGTTCATGATAGTTATGAACCAATAGCAGTGATAATACTAATCCACTGGACAACAAAGTCTGCTTAATAGAAATCTAACAAATTAATGTATAATGCGTTGTAGTTAGTAATCAGGGGATTCACACAAAGTCACCGAACTAGCACAGATCATAGTAGTTTTAATATAAGATGTGTATAAAATTATTGCAGGGTGAATGCTTTAGAAATATTTTGTTTTCCACAAGGTTACGTTATTAATTCTGATCATCCACTACAAACTGAACCCGCGTGATGTTTTAAAGTATTAAAATTAAGGCTAAGGGCTTTTACTGTAGAAACAAATTATAATATATGTTTGATCTGGTGAACAAAGGTTCAACCATGTTGTTAGGTTGCTTATCTTTGTAGAAGCGATTTATTAATAATTAGCAGCCGGAAAATCTAAACTATTAAATTTAGTCAATAGAATCACCAATTAATATTCTCCCAAATGGTCACGATAAATCATGTAGAAATAGTTGGATACGGTTTAATATATTCTGCATACATAGATATCAAAGATGTACGAGATTTAGGAAATGTCATTTGTACACATGATGAAGAGAAGTGAGATATACTTAGTTCATGAAGATACTCTACTGGACATATATCATTTATTAGGTATTTAGTTTAGGAATTTGACGAAGGATTATCTTCTTATAAGATAATACCCCACTCAGAGTGGAAACTTTGAATGCCAATATGATGTGCAAACTAGATTTTAAAGTAGAAAAACGTAATTAGTCATAATAATTTTGAATACCTTGGTTAAGTCATTACATAGCGATACAATAGATCACTTATTTTGTAGATCCTTGATTTTGGTCATAAATAAAGAAATTGGAGATTATCGACCTTCTAGAGAGGAATAGGTGTTGTCTAACTTCAATGAATTGATGTGAAACTTCATAAAGTTAAGGTTAACAGTGGCATCCAAAATTGTTGCCCATGTACAAAATTTGGATATTCTTTCATATTATACTCGTGTTATCTAGATAATTCCATAAATTTCTTCAATAAATGCGATTTTCCATCCATGTAAGAACAATGAAAATTATTGACTTCAGATAGACCCTCATAGTGGCATAGAACCTTAATCGAAATTAAGTAGAATAGAAATGTAATTTTCAACTATTCTGAGCATAAAATGTGCTCAGTGAGTTTTCCAATAGAGATCATTATTTCGCCACTTGCCAACACGCTATATCATGAGTATTTCTCTAATTTTCAAAACCACTCAAATCCAGCGACTTCCGGTCATCCAAATTAGGGCAATCAATGTATACGTGATATGGTTACGAAATGGAAGAGGAGGATCAATATTCAACGAACGTTAAACTTTGCATCTCCTTGGCATGTCAAAAGCCTCGTCAACGGTCAGGTACTATTAACAAATGACGGGTAAATGACATTAAGAGGATAAAATTGGAACTGATTAATTAAAAAGCCGCTGATTTGGATACATTGCGTTTGACGCTCAATACTTCATTATAAGTCAATCGAACCATGGAATTTTGGTAAACATGACTAATCAAAGTTAGAAAACATCAATAAAAATGCAATTTTAACGATTCGCACCCACAGATGAAACATCACCCGTACATACTCCATTACGAGAGACCAAATTTTTTCCCTCCACTGCTCCTCCATTAGTTTGGAGGAAAAAGTAAAACAGAGCAGAACAGAAAAAATGGAAAAACTAAATTTGCCGAAAACGTGGCTGCTGTGCCGTAAGAAACATCTCAGTGCGCTCAGAAGAGGGCAAGAGAGAAAATACTAGCTTTTATATTCGCAGCAGAGAGTAGCCGGGCGGCTCTCACGCGAGATTGAAATTCAGCCAGAGCTCGTAGAGAGACGCCGGATTCTTCGTAATGAGCAAGCTAGTGCGGGAGGGAGAAACGAAGGAGACGTGGCGGCCGGCAAACAGTTTCAAACAGCCAGACCGTGCAAATATTACAAGGCGATATTACGCGCTGGATGAAATAATCCAGCGCCCCTCGGGCAGGAGCTTCCTTCTGGGGCTTAGCTCCGCAGCTTTTCTCATGCACCAGTAGTGATGGTGGTGGTGGTGGTGGTGGGATACAGCGGATACGTAACTGCGGAACAGAAGTAAGCGGGTGTTTCTGCTGCTGCTGCAGCCGTGCTAATTGTCGCGAAAAGGGGTTACACCGCGCTGCGATATGGGCGTATTTAATTAGCAGACGAGGGAGTGTGGGGAGACTGGAGCTGTGCTGCTGCTTTTGTTTGATTGCTCCCTATTTCAGTGTGTGGAGGTGGAAAAATATCAATGATTAGGATTTGAGAATTTTTTTTTTTTTTTTTTTTTAAGAAATAGTTTTTTCTGTTCCCATTTCCTGCCCTTTCGTTTATCAACACATACAACTTGGGTATGGTTTTTGTGATTTTTCGGGTAACTGTTAACAAATCTTGACAATATTTGATCCTGATCATCCCCTGTTTACCACCACTAAGGATAAAAAAATTAGATTATATTTGATGAATGAAATCTGTCATGAATTCTCTTATAGCGAATCATGAAAGTTGAAATAGACCAAAAGATTACAGACGTAGAGATTGCTTATCACTGTTGGCAAGGTAGATGTGCATAATTTCACCTTCTAAATACGATGACAATACGATGATGATGTAATTTGCTATACTTTTAGGGTAACTGAGCACTAATGTAAGTTGCCTATCCATAATTTTACCCTCTTCATCTCTCAAACTACTCTTAGTAGGGAAAAATCGCAAATTTTTTGGTAAAAATGAATGCTTGTCATTTTTTACGATTTCGGGATCGTTGATCGCGAGGTTATTCCTTAGAGGTAACTATTGTACATTTGAGCTAAATTTTGTGATAAACCTCTACAACAATGTACAAAATGACATTTGTCATTATGACGTCATCAGATCTACGATTTTTCACCTCTATTGATATTGAATGGGGGATTAAGGCATTTAAATTATGCAAATATAACTTAAGGTTCGTAATTGAAGACTCTAAAAATCCATAGAAGATGACGTACATCTCTATATTATCAGAAAATTTTATTGCTTGCCCTTAGTGGTGGTTAATAGAGGATGAAAAAATGAAAATCATCGTAACCTGATATAAGATTCGTAATAAAAGACCCAAATAATCATAACAGCCATAGTGAAGTCTGTTGTATATTTCCATCCCATAACAATACTAAAGTTATTGTTTCTTCTTAATTACGTCAACTTCTCTAAAACTATGTCTCTAGTAGTGTTCAAAACATCGACAGCTTAAAAGTTGACGAATCACATCATAGTTGCTTTACGATTGATATCTTTTTATTATTAGTATTAGAGGGAAGCACAAATTTCATCTGAAATCTAATCCTTCACACACACTTTACCGAGATCAGCTAATGGAACATTTTGGACGACAGAACCAATAGCGGGCCCCCGTCAAAAATTAATCGCCAACAGCGCCGGCGACAAATAATCAGCCTCGACGAAAATCCCAACCCAGAGAGCCCGTGTACGAGTACAAGGAACGGGTCAGCTGCACGCGCGTTATCTATGGGTCCGGCCGGAAAAATATATCGGCTCTACCCGGCTCCTGCTTTTGCTCCCGGCTGCGAAAAAAGGTACACACCCGCGCGACGCCCACCCCAATCCTCCACGCGGACACCTCCTTTGTGTCCCCGTTTCGCTTTTTTCTCCGCATTCTTCTCCAGCGTGGTCTGTACAAAACCCCTCTGCCGGTGCATGGGTGTATTATATCCGCGGCAAGGCAGCGTCGAGTGTCTCTGCTCTCGCCTTCTCCCTTTTCCCTCGTCCATCCCAGTCTCCGAAGAAAGAAAAGCTAGAAGAAGAGAAGCGTATGGATGTGTATAGGTGCGACAGAGACAGGGAGCAAAAGGGGTAAAAATTATGATCGTCGACGGGTCCGCGAGCAGAGAGCGAGAGAATGGGAATGTATGTGTGTGAACGACGCAAGAACAATGGGCCACTGAATTGGCGTCTAACCGGTGAGCAATAGGTTCGTCCCTTCGCCGGTGCGCTGGAGAACGAATAAAGGCGCCGAGGCATCGCCAACCCCTACCCTCTCGCTCGCTCGCTCGTTGGTAATTAATGGCAGCCAATAAATCAGCAGTCGGAATAATACCCAAGGAGACAACAGGAATAGTTTATAAAGCCTCGCAGGCTGGTTGGCTGGCTGGCCTCTCCTTCCCCCGGACTTTCCTTTGCGAACTCCGCTCTCTCATCCGAACCCGATAATCTAACGGTCGAGCATTGGGTCGCATCTGTATTGCCAGATCTGACGTTACATGCCAGCTAGGGCTGCTGGTATGCAGGATTTTTCAAAGGATTCCAAGGATACCGCAGACTGTTGGGCTTGACCTCTTCTAACGTGCGTATATGACTTGGGGTTCACAATTTACGGCACTATAGTATATAAAAGTGATGGAAATTTCTGGGTAGCTAAAATTGTGAAAGCTGGGATCAAGCAAGTGCTGCTTCAAATTTTATTTGTAGCTCGAATTCAAGGAAAAATAAGCTTATTATGTCTCTTCTTGGATCTCTCATATGGAGTACATTAAAAATTGTTAGGTCAGACATTATTCATGAAATACTGTATGCAAATGTTCATAGATGAAGGAACTTTTATTCATTAGTATTGTATTGATGAAAAGATCGTTCAACCCCCCAAAGACGGATCTAAATGAGACTTTTCTAAAACGATGTTCAGTGCATTTAAATAAAATAGAGTGTAACCATCCAAGGATCTGTCAGAAATGATACAAAATTATCTTCTTAAGCTTAAATTAAAGCTCAGAGCTAGTTACTTTGATTTAAAATAAATTTCGAATACCTGACAGCGGATACGCGATTATCGACCCCAAAAATCCCCCTTACAAGAATTTTCGTGCAAAACTTCTTGGCCGAAATAGCTCAAATGACTTAATTTGATAGGGGTAGTTTACCCGCGACGCAAAGGATTGTACTGAGAAACATTTCAAAAAGCGTTATCTTCATTTTAATTCATAGCATGCAAAGAAATTTTTCTTATTCAATTTTAACTTATTACGTAATTTGTTTTTAAAAATACGGATCCACTTCCTGCAGAATAAGGGATGCTACCCTTAAGGTTCAATTTTTCAAGAATCACGAGTACTGTGCAAAGAAACGACTTTCGTTTTGTTTTGATTTGTTGAATACAATAGAAGAATTCGCCAAACTACATCTTGGGAGTGGAATTTAAGGGTAGTTTTCACCCCTTTTGTTATTCCATCGTTTGAAAAGATACGCATCTGATTTCTTCCATTTATTCACTATTATTTCAAGTTTTATTTGAATACGTAAACAAATTTTTCTCAAAATTAATTTATCCAATCAACCACAACTCACTTACAAAAAAAAAGATATCAACAAGCTTACGCTCCCTCGACGCGAAAATACTAATTCCGTTCGTCCGAACGCAAAGCTATACCTAGCAATCACGAAATATCCCCATTGAGCGAAACAGCTCAAAAGCTCGCGAGGCCATCAAACCATTCAAATCCACTAATAAAAATTCCCTCACGTTCCTCACCCCACACAGCTTTGAAGAGAAAGCGAGAGCTCCTGTTTTTCACTCCTCACGTCGTCCCCTCGACTTCCCCGAAAGAAACGCGCTCCCTGAGATAATCGGGCTACAGGGGGGGGGGGGGGGGGGGGGGCGCGGGGGGGGGGGGGGGCCCCCGGCGCCCCCGCCGAAGACGATTCGTTCGTGCACACCTACAACCACTTGCCTCCCGTGAGCACCTATACACTACACCCCTCCTCTTATTTTTCTTGCCAGCCTGAGAAGAAATCCTTCTATCTCGCCCGCGCCGTCACATTCTTCTCCCGTTTTTTCCTACCGCGCTGTCGTCCTGACTCCTCGGTCGATGTACGAGGTAGGTGGACCGGTGGGTGTGGGTACAGCTGAGGCGATCCCCAAAAAGAAGTATGTGGGGCAGAAGGCTCGGTGGAGGCACTGCGGATAAGATAAGGGTCGATGCATCAAAGATTTTTACGACTAGATCATCTAATTATGAGGACGCGGGGGGACGTCCCGTTTAATCCTTGGAAGATTTGAGCAACGGTTGCTCTGTTATTCGAAGTGGGGTGGTTTTACTCTAGAATTATCTAAGAGTCGTGTAGGTTGGTACGTTCGGATCCAGTTATTTTTCACAAAGTTATTTTACTACAGAGGAAGGGGAGTCAATTTAAGTGATTGCAGTGCTTTTAGAACGTATTCGCTTTGCATTAAAATATAATTTGTTGAAATAATTGTCTGCTGTTTGTTTGATTATATTTATAAATTAGATCTAAGCATCGAGTTAGAACAAATGAGTCTTACTCATTCTATAATAACCTTTATGACTTCTCATTTTTACATTCACTAGGAGGCTCTGCCTCCTGCACGCTTAGCGCGCAAACCCCCTACATTCAATCAAATATATGAAATATTATAATTTTTAATAACAATAAAATTATTGCAACGTACATTCATAATTTTTATCAATTAAAATTACTTTTTACAAATTTATTCACTCTACAATGCGACCAATAAAACAACAACACCAGCCAAATAAAAACCCACCCTCCCACGCACAGTAAACTTGACATTCTTTCCCCTCCCCTTCAGTGCCAAGGGACTGATTTACGCGTGTCACTGCTTCCTCCCCCGTTTTTTCGAGCCCTGTTCGAGTTTACCGTAATGATAACCGGAAAGATGACGAGCGCGCGAGAGCAGAGCGACAAGGGGGGTGGGGGACGGTACAGGCCATCCGCATCCTGATTCATCGGCGGCGGCGGGCCATCGCTCATATCTCTCGTCGCCGCTCGCGTGCGTAGACGCGCGCTGATCTAGCTGTATTTATCACGGCAGTGAATCACGTCGCGGCACCCCCACCCCCCGGCGTCCCGTTTGATTTGTCGATGGCTTTTATGGACGGGAATTAACGCGCCGCGCCCGCCACCCGCCCCCCTGCGCGTTTTGTTCCTGCAAATGCACCGACAGGCCGCGCGATCGATGATTTGTACTTTCCACGCAGCGTCCAATTTTTTAATGCGCGCGTGGCGTCCGAGCCGGCGCTCCGTGGATACATGTATTTGTGAGTGTGTCCCGGGCGCCGCTCCTACTTTTTGTAATGCTAAATCTGTCCAGCGCGCGCGCGCGATCTCCCGCTACTCTTGCAAAGTGAATCGGTATTTACGAGTCATCGCGCGCGATGGAGTGCGGGGTGGGGAGGGAGGATGATTGGTGGAGCGGCTCGCCCCCCTACCCCCTTCTCTGCCCCGTCGATGACATTTTCTCATTGAATTTCCAGTTTCGAATGTGAAACTGGCAGGGCACTTTTAACGATTAAATTTGACCTAGGGCCTTTTCACGCTATGCGCTACATTGAAAAATTACCGTTACGTAATGGTAATCCAACCACTTAATTGTTAACTTCGACCCAAACAATGTCTCAAAACCACAGGACTTGGAGAGATATCGCATATCGTTGTAGAATCCCAGAATGAGAACTACTCGTCGAACAAAAAGAAATATACGAGTCCTCGCGTGATATAATCGCAACCCTCCCCGATCCACACAAATGCTCACGGACTTTCGAGTCGACGAGACGTTCCAAGATGCGAGTGCGAAAAAAGGGCCGGAGCTAAAAGCCGTGGAGCGGAAAAAGGAGATTTTCTCGATGGGACACGTCAGGCCGTGTTATCCCGTCAAAGAACGTGCACGTGGCGTGGCGTCGAGTACCTACACGAGGGGGGGGTAGAGTGGCCTGAGCACACTGCATGCACAAACACGCGCGAGAAGAAAAGGGGGGGGGGGCGTTAGAGTCCGGCGAAGCGAAGCTCTCCAGGGGAATGAGGAAGGCCGGCACGCGAATGGCCGTAGACGCCGACGTCGTCGTCGTCGCAGGGGGGTGGGTGTGTACGTAGGTCGTCCGGGGCATCAGGAAGAATTAGCGTGTCCGGCAATCGAATTATCGCCTCGGCTCTGCGTATATATACGTCCCAGCAGACCGGTGTCCACCTCCTCCGCTTTCGCTGTCCGGATAACTCGCTCGGGCGGATGCTGTACACACGCGTGCACGAAAGTGTACACACACGGGAGCCGGACACAACGCGACGAGCGAGCGAGCGTGCGAAGGAAAGTATGCACGTAAGTGCGCATCGACACGCGCCGGCTTAATCGCTTCGGAAAGATGGCACTTTGGCGTCAGGGTGGCCGAGGGTGGGGGCGAGTTTTGTCGCCTTGGGGCCCACCCTCGGGCTAATGGCCGGCGGTTGATAACGAGGTTTGGACACACACACACAGACGCCCACCCACCTGCGCCCCTCGAGGGGCTCGCCGCAGCGGCAACGAGCGCTTGAGAGATGTTGACAGCAGCTTTCAACCTTCCCACGTGCGTATTTACGGGTTATACACTGGGCGAGTAGAGAAGCTCCCTGCTTGAGCGCGAGATCGACTTACATGCTTGGCTTCACGGTGCGGGCGCATGTATACCACCAATAATCCCATCGGCCACCAGAGTTTTTCAATAGTGGGATTCATGTTGCATCGGGAATCAATAGATCTTGACTCGCTTAACGAAATGTGCTTTGTAGCTGCAGTGTAAAATATCAATAAGTACTTTGCAAAGTTATTTTTGAAAAAAAAAAATTTTTAGTTCTACTGGAAAAGTGTTTTGGTTTATGAAGGTTCAGGAGATTTTTCAGAGCTTTATTTACTCACTGATAAAAATATTTAGTGCTCTTGAGCCCATTAGACGTCTGCGGAAATTTTTTCAGTATTTTTTACCAGGCGAATTTTCGAGAAAAAAATTCCCGAAATTGCACTATTCAACGTGGATCCTCGCGTGGATGTCTTATGCATATGGATCCGTCGAATCCGAAGAGGAACGTCGAAGTTAGGAATAGTTTTTAGGGGGTATGAAAGTGATACGAGCGTAAGTGCGTACTTAGATACCGACTTTGCCTCGGACTTTGCTGGAGACCTGGATAAGCGAAAGTCTATCTCCGGTTGCCTATTTGTCATGGAATCAGGCCCAGTAATGTGGTTGTCAAAGAGAGCATTGTGGCGCTGAGTACTGCAGTGAGTAAATGCGGTTTCGTGTTGTCGTTGCAGCAGCAAACATGTTGAATATAATTCAATTCTGACCATATATATATATATATATATGTATCTACTAGTAGGGCTTCGCCCTCTGTGCGTTCAGCGTGCTACCCCCTTGTCTTGATGATGACTCAGTGCAGCACTTGATTTTTGAAAAATGATTTCTTACAATCATCTATGTTTTAATCTTAATCCATAAGAAATTTAATAAATTAAGCTCTTTAATTCACCATACTTCAAAGATAAATAGATAAAAGTTTATGTTAAGAGATACTGCAATTACTGAGCTTAATTAAATACAATTCTCAAGGGGATTTTCCTCCACTATACTGAATTTATAATATTAGTAGAGACCTTCAGTGACATGCTAGAGTTAAAAGATATTAAAGTACGAAATAGGGGTACTTATAGTGTTAAAAACATACTTGTTTATAGAATTTTGAAACATTGCATGAGTGCGTATTCTTTATTAAAAGAGTTACTTTTGAAAAATGGGTATCTCCTTGACTTGATATCAAAGCCAAAAGGCAAAATATTCACAGAGAAATAAATCTTATTCTATTTTATTGCTCAGTTAGAGATCACAACAGGAAAAAAACAATAACTCGATGAAGGGAACAATAAAAATTCAATCAAAATATATCCTGTGAGAAAACTACACCCGGTTGGACTTCGTTACAAAACTAGTACATCAAGAGGATAGAGAAAATGTAATAATCAGAAGAAAAGCTAGCAGCAAAAAATATCTAAATAAGCCAAGTGTTAGGAGTGTAATAGTGGTCAGTAGAAGTAAACATACTTTAATTTATGCTACAATCAATGATTTAAAAGAATCTTACCTTGAGCTGTTCTGTTAAAAATTTCATTGAAAAATTTACTAATATGCAATATCTTGGATCGAAATCGTATTTGTTATCTTTCACTGGCACACAAGTAGTATGGACGTCACTTGATCAGGTAAAGAAATCATAAAATATGAATATATGTTTCACATTTTAGGCACAAAACAAAATTTTTCCATTTCCTGCATAAAGTATACCTATAGGTACAAAGCAATTTCGTTGATATCAAATTAGAAAATACGCTCTATTACCTTCTGTGACCAATTATACAACATGTCCCTAGCATGTTGAATACTTCTTTTTTTCTTTGTACTCTTTGCAGACAGAAAATCAAATCGATCTACATTTACAATTGTCATTTGTACATATTAATAACCACGATGAAGTATAAATCACACACAACCATTCATAACATTATCCTTGGTGTTAACCTTCAGGGTTTGCCCGCGCCCTTGTCACGCCTGTCAAGCAGAGGAGTGCCCCCTCGGCAGCCCGAACCACCACCACTACTCCCATCACCAGCGTCTTCTTCCCTTCTCTCTGTCTACCAGCACCACCCCTTACCTTAGCCAACATTTGCCCTGCTCTTGTCCTCACGAATTCGTAATCTCGACGAATTTGCAGATTGATTTCGACACTTTAACGCGCGCCCGGGACCACCCTAGCGCTCAACGGCATTAATAGTTCAGAATGGAGATATTGAATTTCCATAAATTGCAGACAGTGCCACGACAATATTGTGCTCTAATGCTGAGGATAAATGTTGTTTTGTTTCGAGTACTTGACCAATGATTTAAATAGTTGAAAAATTTATCTATGTGAGCAGTTCATAAAAATTATCCTTGCATTATTATCAAGAAAAGTAAAAATTTTTGTACATCATTGAAATTAATCTTGTTTTGATCGTGATCCATCATACCATTAATCGTTTTTAAAAGCATGATGTAACTTGGAGCGATTGTTTTTATATTATGACATGCCTTATTTATAGTATCTTACTACTATCTTAATATATCCGCCTGCCAATAGTTGGTCTTGCCTTACTCATCTATCATGTCACTAATTAATTTTGTGAATAATAAACTCTTAAAGGAGATTGGTCAAGTATACTGTGGATTGTTTGGTTCAGTTGTAGATCAAAATTACATCAAAAACGTTAAAAATTCGAAAAATTAAAAAATTAAAATATGAATGATGCAACCTGGACCAATGAGCTATTTGTTCACAACAACATATATTATTAACTTAGAGACTCCTGCTTTTATATAGGCAATATGTACTGCTTTTCATTGTTAGTTTATTACGAAATCGTATTTTTTGAATGTGTTATAAATTAATATTTTTTGTTAACCCATGGTTCTCATCGATTACTCCAAATTTCAAAATAAAGCATCCTAGTTTCAAAAATAAAATACACTAGAAGAAACTTCACCCCAAATCTCTTCTTAGTCACACAATGAACGATCCCCGTGAAACCGTCCATAAGCACTCCCACAGTACTTAAGTCTCATCTGCATTCTTATTTGTTCATCGCCTACTAAATTTAATCTCGAACACCAAGAATCTTCCATACAGCATACTCCACGCCTTATCCTAAACTGACAAAACCCCGCTCGCAGCACTCCTCAACTCAACCCTTAGAGAGAGAGAGCGAGAGAGAGAGAGAGAAAGAGAGAGAGAGCTCCGACCGCGTCTCTAATTATCAGCTTATACTCGTCATAGCCCCCAAAAGCTCCGCTATATCCCCACCACCCCCAACGCTCGGCCCTTCGAAACGATAATAGTGGACCTAAAAAACAGAAACCCAAAATAGAAAAGAGGTGCAGGCACTCATAAGCATCAGGAATCCACGCCGCGTGAATTAGCATATACGTACGCGGTCAGAAAAGAGGTTGGGGTGGAGACGTGTGACCTTTCCCTACGTGCGCAAGAAGGTGCTACAGGAGAAAGGTGGGAGCTTTCACCCTTGCTAATCCCGGCGCTCCCCCAGTCCTTCGGGGCTAAATGAGGCGGTGGATTTGTTAGAAAGAGCTTTAGCCCCATGGCCCGGGCGCATACGAAGGCAAAAGCTTGCGCCGCGCGACAACAATGGGGATTACGATTGCCCGGCTGACGCGGAGAGCGCCCGCCCGCATCTGGGGCTTGTTCGCTTTTGAGGAAGGAGTAAAAGGGGAATTCCGCGGGCTGCATCTCTTCTTAAACACTCGGCTCGTGCGTGCGTGTGCAGAGAGGTCGCTGCTAATCGCCAGATCTTGACTGCAGTGCAGCGAGCTCGTGCCCTCCCGCTGTGCGCGTCCCGATTAAGGAGCTCTGGGAACTCTGGCTGCGGGGTTTTTTTTAGACAGAAGCTTAATGACAGTATTACCGGTTAAAACCACGCACTTTTGATAATTTAATAGTCAGTTGTTCGAATAATTTGTACAGTGTTTCGTTTAGCTTTGTTTATTCGTTTATTCGTTACTAAGAAGTTTTGGAGCATCTTAGTTAGTTCTATTTGAGCAACGAAAAATCAGGATCTTGTTTAAACAGCCAAACTGCTAGTTTGAATAAACTCATCAGTTAAAGTCATTTTCTCGTGTTCTAATTATTGCTCCTTATTTGAGTGAATAACATACCGTTTTGAGCTCGCATTTGAGGTTTGGGATACGGGCTCGCGGACTTTGGGTTATTGTTGAATAAAGATGTTGTTTCGAGGGATTTGTGTGTGGGGATGAAGGGGAAGGATTAATTTCAATGCGTGTTGAACAAATGTTGGTTTGGGTTCATCTATTGTTGTATGTATATACGTGGAAAAAAGGTTAAATATTTAGTAAAAATTTGTACCGTAGCTGTATGGTAATTTTACTGTTCAAAATCTGTTCAATTATAAACAGGAAAAATCTGTTTTAAATCAAACAGACTACGCACGTTTCGTGTAAATTGTACATTACACAAATCAGTTGTAAAAATACAACTATTTTGTGAACAGAAGTGCACTAATTTTCTTACGACTTAAATCCAAGGCCTTTTTCTTTCAGGCTGATTTTCTTGAAGCCAGTATAACAAATCTAAGCTAGTACAAAATAATCTAAGAGTAATCTTACTAACTAGGGACTACGTATCAGTCATCTGGTCACAAAACCATTGCGTTTAATTATACATGATTGGTAAGACAGGATACAATATCCAACAATTCTTGATAAGCTTAAATCTTAGATCAAGCAAATACGATCAACCTTAATACAGAATAAGAAAACTAGAACTTGAAACACTAAATTTCATTAAGAGCATCGGCCGGTAAAGAAGCCCGGGTCTTTTTGTTAAAACCATGGAACGATAGAGTTTTTTTGCTTAAGCCTCCCTAAACTCTTGTAGAAAAGCCATGCGCATTGCGTAGGCTACTGCAGGGCAAGCAGAAACTAGAAGTTCTATTACCTTCATCAGATCTTCAAAGATAGAAATCCAGCCTTTAAAACGCCTTGCAGATTACAGGCCAGTTTAAGTCTCTTATCTTGTGGTAAATACACCATCATAGGATTGAGTCAATAATAAAACCTCGAAATCGAATACTCTGACTTGGAACTAGTTGACTCTTGTCCCAGATTATTATGAAGCGTAAATATGAAAGGAGTGTTATGAGTTTGTCACAGTGTTCCTTGCACTCGCTTTGTGATCGACCAAAAACTAAAAAGTCATCCAGATATGCCACTTTGTTGCCTAAGATGTGTCAGAATAGGCTTGATAATCTTAGTGAAGACTAGAGGGGCATACGACAAAAGGGAGCGCCCTAAATTGATATAACTTACCTTCGAAAGCAAACCGAAGTAATTTCATATGGTCAGCGTGAATGGGGATAGAAAAATAGGCATCTTACATATCTACTCTGCACATGAAGTCGTTGGGTATTAGAATATTTAGCACAGTCCTGATGCCCTCCATTTTAAAATGAACTTTTTAAACAAAAAGGTATAAATTCTCAAGGTTCAAAAAAAATCTAAACGCGTCATTCTGTTTTGGGACTAAAAAGTGGGACCAAAAGAACTGACCTTCTTCCTATTTGCACAACTCAACTGCCCCCATATTTGAGCGATTAGTGATCATTACTCTAGTGCGAATAAGATCATACGACTCTAAAGAGAAATCTCTAGGAGGATGCATTTTGATAGGATCTTGAATAAAATCTAATTCATAACCCGAGATAGCCCTGAGAACGATCTGATTCTCTGTCAATCTCTTCCAGAAATTTAAGAAAAAACTTAATGTATCTGCCTGATTTACCTGCGTTAGTGTTTGCTCATCTGGGGCTGCGATTGAGTGTTGTACTTCCTTGCCGGTTGAGGTCTGAAGCTGCCCGAGCTACTGGGTCTGTTGTAAAGGCGAGAGACATATGATAAACAATGTGGTTTGAAGCTGCACCTCTTTACTCCCCTTCCAGAGGAAGAGCTCCTCCTGTTTAACGCAATGTTTTCTTTGGATTTGAACGGAAGTCTTGGTTTAAGATGGAAAGCCTTAGGAGATCTCTCCACGGACTTAACCCCTTCGATATGAGCCTTGAGTTCGTCTCTAAACAAGAGGATTCTTAACTCACTCTCTTCCAATATTATTTTCGTACTCAATAACTGTCTACCTGGCCAGTTTTCCAAACCATCAAGAGCAACTTCGAATGCCCTGGCTACTGAGGCGATAGCGTTAGCTGCCAGTCCCTCTTGGCCTTTGATAATACCACTGCATTAAGAAGTAATGTCGTAAGGTTAAACAAAGAAGAAAAAACAAACACCTTCTATTTTTGTTGGAAAGAGAAAGAGAGAGAGAGAAAGAGAGAGAAATCGACTTACTTCTTAGCCACAGCCTTCAGATAAAGGTAAAGAAGTAACTCCTGGTTTATCGATGGAGGCTCTAAATTCACGCAGCCTTTGCGAGGAACCTCTGAAATCAAGGCTCTCTCGTCCTTGGTAAGACCGTTCTTAATACAACTGATAATCCTCTAGCAAACTCATACACATTATCCAGTTCCAAAACAGGGGGGAAAATCTTATCTGGGTCGTCGCCCAAGAAAACTGAGGATCCGTCCACTGGAGTTTCCTGATCTGGATTGAAGTAAGCGTGGTCCCCGCTCTGCTCATTAATAATATTCACGGCATCTAGGAATTTAACAGAAGTTCCAACATGAAAGATTAGTCTACTCAGTTTATAATCACGTTACAAATCAGGGCCAATTATATATCCCATCGCTAGCATGTCAGTCAAAGAGGTCAAAAGACGACGCATGCAGTCCAGGTTTTATTATCACTGAAAAAATTTGCGGCCGGCAGCTCACCCATGAGGGAGTTCTTCTTTTTTAAATGGACTAGCAGTGACACGCTCGTTTAACAGGAGCGCCTTTCACCTATTCGGAGTGCGCTGTTCTCCCGTCGAGGCGCGTAGCTCGCCCCGAGTCCTCCGAGACCATCGAAGCGGTAAAGATGGGCGATAGATATCGATAATGAAGATAGGGATAACAGTGAAGAGTCTTCAGCTCACGTTCTATCAGATTTTGTGTTCATTTTTGAAGCACAAAAGCTGATACAATGTGAGCTGAAGAGTCTCATTTCATCAAATACTTTATTGAATGAAATGAGATTTTCAAAATTTGGTGTTTAGAATTTTTTTATTATTACTTCTATGTTATGTGAGGTCAAAACTAGCTGGAAACTTTTGGATCCAACTCTGGTGTCATTTTTTAAAAACACATTTTAATTTAAATGAGATTTTCAAAAAACTTTTAAAAAGCTTTACGGTACTTTATCACAATTCTGAGCCCTAAATAGGAGCTTTGCAGTGAAATTTAGTTTGGTACACATACACATCAGACACCTTCGAATACTAAAGTCAACTAGCCGATAATTTTATCTACCTCCTAGATTAGGTGCGTTAGGGTAATGATCGCTTCTTTGACCGCGACAAACTGTCCATATTCACCATGATACTACGACAAGGCGCATTCGAATTTCTAGTTCAAAAAAAATTTGTCGATATGCTTGTTCATTCTACTATACAAAATGGTCAAATACAAGTCTCAAAGAATCGACCACTGGGTCCTAATAAATCATTTGTCTGGCGTAATTCAAAAGTGTCTAAACTAGATTTCACGATTGAAACAACGTTTATACTTTCAAAAAAAATTTTTTTTTATCCTAAAGCACTAAAAAGTGTGCTAAATAATTCACATGTTCGGAAAATACAGTTTAAAAAATTAAAACGTTACTAGATAGGTAGTATTAACCGCTAAAAAAGAAAATTCTAAATGTTTCGCATTACGGTAATGACACTAATGACATTTTGGTCTATTTTTAACTTACGGCCACAGAAAATACTTTTATGACTTGATTTCAAAAGGGCTAAAAAAATTAGTTTACACATTTAAAAAAAAATTTGATTCAAAACAATAAAATGCCTTGCTTATAAACATAGGCTTCATGGAATATCGCACTTTTTGTGAAATGGCCGATATACGTTATTAACAACTACTCTGTTTAAGTTTCGAGTGTTAGCAATGATGTTAAATTGTTTGTCAATCATTTGTCGATGCTTATTAATTTATTTATGTGTATATTATATAATAAAGTAACTAAATATGAAGACAGTATCATTCTATAACCTGTTATTTTATTACATTATATATACTTTTATGTTATTAAAAACTACTTTATCTAAGTTTGAAGTGCAAGATACGTCTACTCACGAGACATAATCTCTTTATTTCTTACTCTGTTGTTGATTGCTCACTGCTTAATATAATAGGTACGTATTCACTCGACGAATGACTAGATCGCACTGTTAACAAAACATCAGGTGAGGTGCGCAGCTCATTGCGCAGTACAGACTGCGCAGCTCAGCTAGGTCACTGATCACTGACTCACTCAGCTGACTAAGCTCACAGTGTGTTTTAGTCATTCGTCGAGTGAAAAGTAAGCGATCAACAACCGAGTTACAAATAAGGAGATTATGTTTCGTGAGTAGACTTGTCTTGCACTTAAACAAAAGTAAAGTAGTTTTATTAACGTATTTAATTATAATGTAATGTAGGTATATTTCGTTTATTTTTAATCATTGTAACATTACCATCAATGTACACTCGACAAAAATGATTTGTTCCGAACGTGGTTGTTAAACAACGTCACTGACATTACATAACCCATAATACCATGTCTACTTATAGTTGTTTAAAATTAACCGACACTCGACTTAGGAATTGACGTGACGTTCGGAACAATTCAATTTTGTCAAGTATACATAATCATTATCACCAGAAAAAAATGATAACTTCAATCTGTATGTTTTAGTGTTCATTATAACATACTATAAAATAATATAAATTATTATAATAATAGTAATAATAATTGTTTTTATCCATCTTAATGGAAACGCTTAGAGTAATATGTTTTTCTCGTGACGATCGCTCGGTTTCTCATGAGTGGAAGCTCATGACGTCATAAAGGCATACAATTTTCTATCTTTGAATGATGTACGAAAAGATGTAAGATTCATCTGCTGTCGAGCTCAACACATTTCGTTACTCGATGTTATTAGGTGATATTGTCTGGTATCACATGAAAGATAGTACAGGTATAAACAGCTACCTTAAACTTCAAAAAACGATTTACATAATAGGAAGTGTATCTCTATGTAGGAAAATTATGCATGAAGAAAACAATTGATTCAACACAATGTTTACTAAAATCGTCAATATTTTCACCATTAGCATAGCACTCCATAAAACATCTGACATCGCAATCTCAAAGAACATTGTAAATCTGTGTACTATTAAACAAATAATGATTATCATTGAACTGTATACATTATATTTACAGTTATGCACTGTACGTATAAATTGCGCTTGGCTGAAGGACGATTACGTTCTATTAACACTGAGAAAAAAAATTACTGTTTTAGTAAGGTAACATTGCAGAAACTATACGGTAACCTCTACAGGAGCAAAACTTACAGAAAATGTATCGTAACCTTGCAGTTGGTAAATTATACTTTCTGCAAGGTTTGCTCCTGTAGACGCAGCCGTATAATTCCTGCAATTTTACCCGACTGAAACAGTAATTTTTTTTTCTCAGTTATACTTCGCCAACTGTTAACGCTACTATTGAAAATGCGAGTATAATGAACTCACGACACGTGTTGATTTATTACAAATAAGTAAATTTTCAAATTGTCGCAACCTGAGAAGGACTATAGATTGTTCCAAAAAACAGCCGGAACATTGTGTTTAGTTATACAAAAGTATGCATATACATTGAAAGTTTTAGAAATATACTGTTTTAGCATTTTAAGAACGCTAAATACACAGTGAGGAAAAGCTTTTTCACAAATGTACTAATGTTTTAGGTAAAAAAGTTGATAAAATTTTTGTTTGAAATTCTTAAGAATGGAATAGCCGTTTTGACAAAAATTTTGAACACCTGAGGATTCCTATAAGATCTGTAAAAATTTCCGCAGTATAAAAAGTTTTTGCTTGTTCAGGTGGGATGAAATTAAATTTTTCGATGAGTCCGATTGTAGAAGAGATAGTAGTGTTTACATGAGTGGAGAGAGAGTGTTTCTGGTGGTTGTAAACTAAATTTATTTTGAGTATACAAATTCAGTAAGTGTTTCAAAGATCGTTAAAAACAGCCAAAAATTGTATTCTTAAAAATTCAAGTAGTTTTTTGCAAATTATTAATAATGAAGGTTGAAATATTTATTTTTGGGTTAAACATTTTAGTCATGGTAAACAACATTAATGTATGTATCACAAATCGAATTTTTTTAAATTTACATAAATTTGAACATATGATAAGCTACAAGTAGATACATCCAAAATCTTTTTAGGCTGAAAACTATACGAAAGAAGGACTATCAGATACACTTGATAATTTAAAGAACCAAGCGTTTAATCGTTGGTACAATTTTACAGAGAAAGTGTATAATGATTTATACAAAAGTAGTTATGTAATTGCTCTCTCTAATCTGAATATTTCGCTTTATAATCTACAAGATCCAAACTATAATCTGGCTGTCTGTTCTGAACCTATTGATGAAGGTATTGAAGAATTGGCAAGTGAACAGTTATACTACATTTTAAAAAATTTAACAGGAAACAGCTACTGCTTGGATAATTTAAACGAGGTAGGGTAATAAATATGACTTAATTACGAAGTAAAGAACTAAAGTGACATTACTAAATGTACTGCATAAATATTTTTAGTTATTTTATAAGGAATACGATGATATACAGAGTATAAGCGAAGATGATGTGATAAAAGTATGTCTAAGTGACAACAAGAGTTACTGCAGGATACCAGAAATGCTCGAAAAATCACGTGTGCTCGAAGATAAAAAAACCGAATTCAATTCTTTACATAATTTAATATTGCATGCAATTAAAACATCTGACTATTGTAGATCCAACAAAAATGGTATAAAATTAGTCAGTCAATTATATCCGAAATTACGAAAATGTCTAACAGATAATCAATAAGGATCAAAAGCAGTTGAAGACAATGCAGAATCCAACAAATAAATACTTAATTATTTTGATGATAACAAAAATTGTAATTTTTCTAAAACTTTACGATTAGAAGTGGAAAAAGAATATAGCATCAAATATAATTATAATCTATTATGCAACAAAAAATTTCCCTACATTATCCTACTAATATTATAAATGTGAAAGTTTTTGTTTGGATGTTTGGATGTTTGTTACTCAATCACGCTAAAAATTCTGAACGGATTTGAATGAAATTTAGTATACAAGTAGCTTATAACCTATAATAAAACATCGGATTATTTTTATTCGATCAGGCCTTATCAAGGTTCTTAAAAAAACGGTTCTCATTTTTTATACAGTACGTGAAAACGATTTTTTTAATAAAACTTAAAGATATCGATGCAAAATTTTACAAGAAAATTATTTTTATTACAATTATTAGTATAAACGAAAAACTTATTTTCAATTTAAAAAAAATTTTAATTAATTTTATGTAAAAGTAAAGATGTGTATATATTTACTAACTGAACAGCTCAATCACATCATCACATCATGTACATATTTACAAGCTTTGCGAAACATAAACAAACAAAACCGTTAGCAGAATCTTACCTGCCAAACATTTACAAAGAGAAAGTTAATAGGAATTTTGTCATTTATATGTACATCGTTTATTGTGTCGTGTCATTTGTGTTTATTGTTTAGAAATCTTATTAATATTATGAATGTGAAAGTTTGTGTGTTGGATGTTTGGATGGTTGTTCCTCTATCACGCGAAAACTACTGTACGGATTTTAACGAAACTTGGTAGGTAGGTAAATTATGACATATAATAACATATAGGGCTATTTCCAACCTTTAATTTTTAACCATTATATGACTGTCCATATCAATCTAAAGATTTTTATGGGTTAATACGGCTTATAATTGAAACGGCCTCAGCCATCATCGCAAGCGAAGCCGCGACGGGTAACGGCTAGTTAACTTATAAAATTACGTCCTTATAATTTTTACATTCAGCAAACAATAAATATTTAAGGAAGCTGTGATTTATGTATTTGCTATACAATAGTAGAATACCGGGTTTCAATTAGGCACGAATGTTATATCACGCAAATTAGCATGGAAATGTGATCTGAGTTTCAATAGATTCAATGACAAAACTTGGCAACAATATTTTAATAAAAATATATTTATATCGGTCTTATAGTCAGATTGCCCTTTTCATTAATTGTTATATTTATTTATATTTATTCATTAATTTGACTGTAAGACCGATATAAATATATTTTTATTATTGTATATTATACAGTTATATTTCAAGAGAATTTTACTGAAAATAGGAATTTTATAACGAATTTTATTTTTATTTGTATTGTTGTCCGCCATATTGGATCGGCCATATAAAATTTTTGAAAACTTACATTAAGTCCGTCTATAGCAACTGTCAAACCCCTTAATGATTAGTTCTAAAATAACTGGATTAAAAAAGGATTTTTTTGACGAATTTAATATTTTTTGTACTTCTGTCCGCCACATTAAACCAGCCATTTTTTTTTTCCTAAACTGACCTCTGCGTCGTTATCCAAAACCCTAAAAATCCCTTAACTATAAATTTAATGATAATTGTACTAAAAATAAAAATTTTATGACAAATTTTATTTCTTTTGTAATCTCGTCCGCCATATTGGTTCGGCCATTTAATATTTTTAAAAATTAACAATAAATTCACTAACAGCAGCCCCAAAAACCACTACATGATTAATTTCAAGAGAATTGTATTAGAAATGGAAATTTTATCACGAATATTTTTCTTTGTATTTATATCCGCCTTATTGGATTGAAATTTTAAATTTTTTAATTATCACCTTAGTATCGTTATTAAAAATCCCAAAAACCCCTTTATAATTAGTTTCGAGAGAATTGTACTGAAAGTAGAATAGTATAACAAGTCTTATTTTTTTTTGTATTCTTGTCTGCAACATTCGCCGTTGTCAATCTTTAAAAACTAACATTAAGATTGCTAACAGTAACTATTAAAACCCCTTTATGATTAGTTTTAAGAG
>JAPYYV010004974.1:0-15951 GCA_030522625.1 Copidosoma aretas
TACTCCGCCGACTACACCATCTCCAGCACCAAGTCCAGATGGTATTAGGGAACTCCCGAAGCCAACACTCAAGAGTGTTGTGCAACTAATCCCCCCCCCATGCAATCGCCCGGAGGAAACCGTCAGAAGGAGGACCATCGGGGTGATGTAAAAAGAGCTCGTCGTTAAAATATAGGGCTCTTGTATCAAGTTAATCCAATCAGCTGATAATACTGTTAATACATTGTAATAGCTTATATACAATAATATATATTACATGGTGTGCTACTATATGGACATCAACCAATCACCTGCTTGCATTACTCTTTTTCTCATTTAATATATAACAAATTGGCTGAGCTCATTTTTTCACATTGCAAACTCGAATATTGAACACTCCACTCATCATAATTGTTTTAATATTTCAAAAAACATTAAACGCCTGTCATTTGTTAATACAATAGCTTCTTTGAAAGACTCCCTTCATTTTTTACATCATCTAATATACCATGAAAAATTTTGACTTAACCAGCAATATGTAAAAGTTTATTGAGCTGCCATAATTTCCAGTGATACCATCTTGGAGCTTTTGTGACCATTTTTAATTTCTCTTATTTGCTTATTTTGAGGAGTATACACTATAGTTGCTTGTTCGTTTCGTTGTCATTAATTTTTGAAAATAAAGTACAACCAAAATTGTTTTTCTATATATATTCCGTATGCTATTATACTCTCGTTCATCTTTGATATTTTTTCTTTTTTTAACGTAAGTGATAGTGTATATAGGCACGAATAATACTGAAAATAAGCTGTATGGGTTTCTTTGTCATTTTTATTCACTCTTGCCTTCATGTACATCGTACTATTTGTCATAAAATTAGAGTTTATTAGACAACGATCCATTCAAAAATTAATAGATTAATTTTTTATAATTATCACATTTTTTTCCTCTAAAATAAAAAAGGATGACTTCACCATTTTTTAAATTAAAAAGCGATTGCTTAGGCTACAACTTTAGACACATACACAGACAAGTTATATTGTGATTCCAGATAACAATTAATCAAATCCAACTTAGCATATATTCCTAAGTGCATTTATCTAGAACGCATATAGTAACACTTTTCGGGTTAACTAACTCGCTCTTGTTTTCAAATAATTACTGATCGCTTTAAGTACTTATAGAAGAACTGTAGAAGCTATAACAAAAATACGAAAAATAATCCGACATACTAATAAGTCTAATCCTATCTGTATTTGATCAATAATATTATCTAGATACTTAGATTATTAGATTATTTCCTTCTATGGAATTAATCTATGCTCACGAAACTTTTTACGCACTATTGACACATATACAATTTTCACCGTTTTATTAGAAAAGCTTCGACGATTTCTAGTTATCTTATGGTCAGTGATTAGTCAAAGCGACTCCATACTATTCCAAAAATTTTGACAGCGACAATTCAAATATTTGTAAATTGTTATCAGCATTTTTCTACACAATTGATTATAAAAATTGGTAAGTAAAAGTTAAAATATTTATGACAGACTTAAAATATTAAATATGGAACTCATTTTTTTTTTTACTGGTTAACTTATTTAATCGTTATAATACTAATCATTATTTAATTTTTTTTATTAAATAATGTATTGAAGATATAAACAGTAAAAAATTAAACATCATACTGTTATTTTCTTTTAAGTAACGAGTAATAATACCTTTTTATAAATTAGCAGGTAAAAAATCTTTAACAGATCTTAAATCTGTTTAAAACGTCACATACGATACTATCAAAGAGACACAATTTCCTATATTTTCAGGAGAACATGATTATTAAATTAATATCATTTTCAAAGATGCTTGTAACGTTATACTACTATTTTAACTTCGCGATATTGTTGCATGGTTTGTTATTTCTAAAAAATTATCATGAAACATTATTTAGAATAGATACAAGAAAATTTTTGCAGAAGATTGTAAAGATTACAAAAATGTCTTTCTTCTATATTTAAACAAAATTTTTACGTCTGAAAACATGTCTTCTCAATATTTAAACTTGCCAGAACTTACATAATCGATAAACATAAATTTCGATAGCGACAAAGATGAAATTATATTTGGTAAACATAAATTCCATGAAATTTTTTCAGAACGAAGCAATGATTAAAATCTAATTTTTCTAGAAATAATATGATGTGAAAAAAAAAAATTTCATCCATGATCCTCGTGAATCTGGAAAAACATTTTTGTACAAATTACTAACTCACTATTTCTTATAAATTAGAAAAAAAATTTTAACTATCGCTTGAACAGAAATTTCTTCAGTTTTATTTTCGAAGAGAATGTCTACTCACATAACAGTTTTAGACTTCCTTTAGGTTCAAGTCCTATTAAGAGTTCGTTCCTCCAGTTTAAATCAGATAATCAAAAATTATGCAAGGTAGAAATAATATTTTGGGTCAAAGCTTCTTTGATTCTAAGAAAGGCATTATAAATAGTTTATAGAACTTTAAGAGGTTCGTCAAATGATTAAAAAACTATCAGGAATATTTATTCATTTCGGGTGATGACTTTCGTCAAATTCTTTCAGTAATCAAAAACGGGAGCAGGTTTAATATCATTCAAGAAACTATGATATATTAATAATTTTCTATTATTTTATATTTTTTACTGAAAAACTAATTTATGTTCAATAGATAAAATATTATCGTCATTATTATTGCACATTCACGAAGGAAAAATTAAAAGTTATAAAAATCCTCGAGCGCACAAACAAATGATTTATGTTTAAAAGCTTTTCATAACATTAATGAGTTCACATCAATTAGTGATATATTAATATCCAGCAATAAATACAACCATATTTTGAACAAAAAATTCCAAGTACTATGTCAGAAAATTAGTAAAGTATTACAGTAATAATTATGCAACTCACAGAAGAGTAGATAAAACAGGAGAAAATATTTTTTTTTCAAACAAGGCAAATCCATTATCTTATGATAAAAGTTGAAGTGAGATATTTATCATTTTTGTATTATTAAAAGTATGTTCACCCTTAGATTCATTCAGAAATATCATCATGAAAACAAATCAGTCAAACATGCAAACTGAAATTTTAGAAGTGAAGAATCATTATAAAGACATGGAAATGTCCATGAAAAAAAATTATTTTTTTTGTGATTTATATGAAATTATTGTATAGAAAAAGAATATTTTTTACTTTCAATCAATGTAGAAACAAAAAAAAAATTAAATGTACCAACTGTAACAGTTTTTTTAACATTAATTATTACTTACGAAGGCATCCAAAATGCCACGAAAAAAACTTTAAAAAAAAAACTGTCCAAATTTCGGTAAAGGTTACTTAAGAGCAGAACACTTGAACAGACATCTAAAATTATATAATGAAAGTAAAGAACGGTAAATTATTTTAACATATTAATTACGTGTGTTATTTGTACTCCATTCTATACCTGAATTCAATAACTTATTTGGCAGGAGCTGATACCTGAATCAATTATACATAAAAAAGACCGAATTAAATATATTGTATAGTTCTACGGTTTTTGAGCAAATATTGGTTCTCCAATCTCTTTAAAACATAACAGTTTCTTTTTCATTTTTGATGTTAGACTCAATCCTATAAAAGTTAAATCAAAAAATAAAATAGAGATGATAAGGAGCTGATGCGTTGGGTAAGGGATGAATAGAAACAATTTCTATGCTTCTACTCGCCCTGAAACCATACAACTTAATAATATGGAAAGATATTTATTTGAATTATATGAGACTATATAGTTACTTCTTTCAATGACTTATTAATATCAGACCTAATCTTCATACTTTACTTAAAACTCTAAATCCTAAAATTTATAGAAAGTGTGACCGAATAGTTTATATCTAAGAAAGTTATTATGTAGTAAAAATAAACGAAAAAATGAAAAAAAAATTTCAGAGGGGAGTCTGGTGGGAAGCTCAGAGGAAGCTAGGGGGAGCTGGGTAGGAGCAGGGGAAGAGGGGGGGAGCCGACCAAAATTTTTTGGTCGTAAATTTTACGGTAATAATAAACGATATTTACCTTATTTAATCGGAAGCTATGGGGGGTAGGGGGGCGAGGCAGAGCGGGGGAAACTAGTACTCACTCTAAAACCATACAACTATATGTAAGAAGATGCACAAGGGTACACATAAAATATATAGCCTGGAGCCAGGCTAGATTAGTAAAGTTTATACTTCGGCTAATTAATGATGCTGGTCACCGATTGAAGATATTTTTTTTGCTTTTTTTTTTAGTGTAGAGTAACACCTTTTATCCCTTCCCCCTTTTTTTTGTTGTTATATTTACAGGAACAGCTCGGTTTTCCTGAACCAAATATCCTGGCAGACCTTCCGGAGGAGGCGAGTTCAGTGGGATAGGGTAAGATGACGTACGAGTAAGTTTGTGACGTGATGTCAGGACGGCTGTTCTCCGGCTAATACACAACGTTACAAATCATGTTTAATCTATCTTTTCTAATGGCCTTTAATAAATTTAGAAAATTAATCAGTTTTGTATCAATTTATTTGGCTTGTCTTTTCCTACTCCAGTCTACCTTTAGAACGTATGACTTCTTTATACGTAACTCGTCTGCTTGGGTACTTGTCAGTAATACTGTTTGCTTCTTATGTTAAGTACATTACCATTCGACTGATCTATTTCTTTTAGTCTAGCTTTCTTCAGCTATTATCCCTTTATTTCGAGCATCAGACAGGGTATTTTTCAATATAAATAAACCAAAATACCTCAACACTTTTATTTTATACATTTGTCAAGTAATTAATTTTTTTATTGTATCTATCTTTTCAACTAGCTTTTCTTTCATACGCACTAACGTGCTCTCGTACAAATTATTGTCCTGTGGTTTTAAAAAAAACCTTGTAATTTGCATTGAACTTCTCAATTTATAATTGATTAATTAAACTTTTACATTCCTAACTCGACAATCCAGTATAAAGATTTATATTTCTGACAGAATGTTTTATTTGACACCAGGTCAAAGATTTTAATTCTTTTTATTTTCATGACTTTATCTATTTCAAACAAATTTAATCAATGATTGAAGATAATGAATTTTTTGCCAATAATCAAGCATATAATATGATTTTAGTTTAAGCAATTTATTATTTATTTTATGTCCACCAATCATTCCAGCTTTCACTTATCTTTATATTATCTTATTATTATTTGCTCCGACTATATTGCTGTTCTCTGTTTCTTCTAATATCTTAAAAATCAGTTAGAAAGCAGTCATATACTTTGTAGCACCTGGGTCCCCTATAAACTTTGTCAGTGAATCTTTTAAACTCGTTATTTAAATAAATGTCATAGACTAACGTTAGTCATCTAGCTTTTCATCTAGTTTGAGTTACAAGAAATTTTCGTATGACTATGACCATGATCTTTGCCTCCAGCATCATCTTACTTTGGCTTTTTTCGATCTGATAAGTCCCTCGTACTTTATTCATCAAAGACGTCTTCTATAAATTTCTGTATTATTGCTCTCAAGTTTATTAATGACGTGCCTATCTCTAGCTGTTATTATTGTGTAGGTAGTCCTAGCTGATATAAAATTCGTGTCACCTTGTCGTTAAGTAATTTCATTTCTACACCAAGCTGGCTTCTATTGTACAATGTATTGTTTTAATTTAACCAGTAACTAGACAGTCAAGACTTTGTTCGTTAATTGATCATCTATAATGCTTTATAAGTTACCAACAATCACGTAGAAGAAAATATTTTGAGCGTCAATATAATAAGTTCAGGAACAAACAGCACTTTTTAACGTTCTAACCGATCCATCTAACTTGTAGCTGATCACTTTATATAATGGTCCCTTTATTCGATAGTTAATGATAATCATCATTAATCAGTTACATCAACCTTAAAATTTACAACTAAATATTGAAGCAATGCATAAAAGAATCAGTGCTTAATTATTGTGGATATTTTTTTCGAAAGTTGAATGCATTAAAATTAAATTCAAAAAATTTCTTCGCTAGTTGTTGGACTAAGTACATGTTTATTTATTGAAATGATGTATTCTGCATTCATATATTTTTTTTTCATCAGAACAATTTAAAATTGGCAAATTTAAGTTCTACTTTTATTTTTTTACTTGATGTATCATGTACTCTTCAGTCCAATTTTTTTTTATTTTTCCGAATAAGTATTTGTAGTACTGAATTTTACAAATTCTAGACTGTATTTGGTACTGTTTGTACCGTCAATACAATTTTTTACCCATTTTTTCTAGCTGCCTCTACACGCAATCATTTTTTCGTATCATATTATGTTAATAAGTACCTAATGTTCAAGCTTTGATTGTCTCTTTGGTGAGTGAACCCATCTTCTGTTCACTGTATATTGTATGCAAGCTATAATTCTTGGCGAACATCAACTAAAGAATACAGTGCACTTAAATTCGACTGTGAGTCTTGGCAAATCACAACCAGAGAACACAAAGCAAATTTTTCTTTTTATACTCTTTTTTGTAAGAAAGCCTGTAAGTTTAGGATTCGTCAGTATATTGATCAGGTCGTCTGGAGCCAAGAATTTAAGTCAAATTTATTATTGCCAATGCAAATATGGGGATTTGTATTTGCGAGACAGGCAAGTATTTCTACTGTGTTGGTACTGATTCTATCATAATTGATTTCTGATTAAAGTCAAAGTTTAATACTTTTATTCATAATCTTTTTAAACTTTTTTCCTGACACCTGTTTAAGATCAATCTGTAAGACGGTATGTAATGTTCCCTTTATTTTATAGTGAATGACCATCACCACTAATCAGATACATCAACATCAAAATATACAACTAAATATTGTAGCAATGCATAAACGTATCAGTGCTTAATTTTTGTGGATATTTTTTTGAAAATTAAATGCTTCAAAATTAAATTTAGAAATTTGTTTGCTACTTGTTGGACTAAGTCCATGTTTATTTATTGAAATAATATGTTCTGCGTTCATACATTGTATTGTATTATTTATTCCACGCATACCTTTTTCTAAGCGTTTACGTATCTACCCTTTCTTTCCTAATCCAACGAACCTACCCCAACTTATCTCTTCTTTTCCTAAACTCCCCTGGTTCCCCGCCCCGAGTATGCGAGTCTTTTGTGCGGGCCCCTAGTGCAAAGTTCATCTTAGACGACTCGGCCATCCATCCTACTGGGTACTATTTACAGGGCGCAGCGATCGTCTCAAGCACACTCCGGAAGGTATCAGATTAATGGAAGAATCTCCTCCATTAACTATCTACCTTACCGTACCAACTGTTAAAATCGATAGTAACTTTATCGAAGAACTGGCCGGGTGTTGGCTTTCCCCGGAAGGAAGCCACTGAAGGTCCAGACATCGTTAGGAAAAATCCAGTAATCGTCATAAAAATCAGATAAGTGGTTTTTCGGTATCCTGGGTACTCCTCCTATCGAAAAAGCCCGAGAAATAGCACGCTAACCGCTAAGCCATTGAAACTCTTTCTGCATTCATATATTTATTTCTCAACTGAACAGTTTAAAATTGGCAAATTTAGGTTCTACTTTTATTTTTTTACTTGATGTATCATGTACTCTCCAGTGTAACCATTTTCTATTTTTCTGAATAAGTATTTGTAGTTTTAAATTTTTCAAATTCTAGACCGTCTTTGGTACTGTTTGTACCGTCAATACAATTTTTTACCCATTTTGTCTAGCGGCCTTTACACGCAATCATTTTTTTGTATCATATTATGTTAATAAGTACTTAATGTTCAAGCTTAGATTGTTTCCTTTCTGAGTGAACCTATCCTCTATTTACTGTATATTCTATTTACTGTATTCTAATTACTCGTATGCAAGCTATAATTCTTGGCGAAGATTAACCAAAGAATATAGTGCACTTGAATTTGACTGTTTGTCTTGGAAAATTACAACCAGAGAACACAAAGCAAATTCTTACTTTTATACTCTTTCTTGTAAGATAGCCTGTAAGTTAAGGACTCGTCAGTATATTGATCAGGTCGTCTGAAGGCTGAGCCCTGGTCGATCGGTACTTATCTTCAGAAACCTTTTATTTTTTTAATCAATCGGATTTATTTATTTGCCCTGATCTTGATGTTACTGCTTTAATGGCTCTTCTTTCCATCAGATAAAATTTTACATTCAAAATAATAGCTTCATGTACTTTAGCAGTCTGCTATTCTCGGCGTACAGCAACGAGAGAATAATGTGCTTATTGATTAAACTGTTTCTCTCGCCGAACAACAACCTTAGACCACTAAATATCTTATTTTGAAGACAGCAACTATTCTCGGTGAAAAACAACCAGAGAAAGCAGTGCCTTTACTCAACAAGTACTTTCGGGCGAGCCACAACCACGAAAATAATAGCAAGTTTTATTTATTTGTTCACATTCCAATTTAAACTAAGAATCATAAGTTTAGCTAAATTATATTCTATTCTAAATTTACTAATTTAATACTTCGATCCACTAATTGTTTTTATGAAACAAATTTTCGTTTTCTTAACCGAAACAAAAAATTCGTCTAAATGTCGTTCTAACGTTTCGAGCGCCTTGACTTGCGTTAGCAGGGAGAGCTTTTTCATTTCTTGCTCTACCAAACATCAAAATAAGAATCATAGTTTACACACTCAAGACCAACTAGCATTAATCAATTTGTACTTGCATTTATTTAAATACACCATATACTATCTCTACAATAACACTTTTTACAATAACTGCTCAGTACAGTATTTTATATCTAGCCTAAATACGCAGCATAAGAATAGAGAGAGAGAGAGATAGAGAGAGAGGCAGAGAGAGAAAACTCACGCAAGGAAAAATTTCTGCTGCCATGTATCAAATCTTCTAGCATGCTTACGCGCTGTGCGTGACATGTCTCGCAACGTTTAAGCATATCTCGTTGTGCAGCAATGGCAGGTGCAAATTCTGAGGAGCGTTTTAGCTTATTGTCCCTATATGCACGTATATTATGTTTAACTGGCTATACAAAATCTATTTACCTAAATCTTTATTCTAATCTCTCTATGCTTGTACATCTTTATGCAGGCGTTAATTCGTATGCAGTGTGGAATTTAAATTTTAATTGACGCTGTCTACATCTCCTTTTAAGTCCGGCAATAACTTGTCAATCCAACATTGATCAATCTAGATTATAGATATATATTTATACATATGTATACACATATATGAAGCTACCGTAAGTAGCATGTAGCGCAATGCACAATTAATCGTTCGATTTTTTCAACAAACATAAAAAGACAAGGAGAATGAGCCATGATGCAAAAATTTACAGCGTAGACACGGGTCTAAACGTTCAGCATTCATACACTCGTGTCACGATGCGTCTCTTGTATGCCTATTTATTAACATGCACCCTCTATTACCACCACCGGTCTACTATTTATGACAGAAAGCTGGAAAACATCACTAAACCATCGACTATGATTACCCTGTCTTTAAAAATCCAACGGTATTCATGCAAACACGTAAATTCGATCTTATTCCGATACTTAATGAAACAAATCTTAACAATCTTATTTCAAAATCAGGACCTCTGACCGTCCGACATCAGGAATCCGTCCCCACTATAGGCTCTACAATAAACAACTTTGCCGATTCAAACCCACCTGCTCCCACAAAACACCTCAACAATGTTTTTAAAATCGCTCACCTCAGCACTCACTTTAAAGAGATTAAGGATAAGTGCTTTGAGGACAGCTTTAATGTTCTCGTCATTACGAAAACGTTCCTTAAGCCTACTGAGCCTACTGATATTGAGTGCAAAAGCGTGAGCTATAGTGATTCAAAGAATCATATTGACTTAGCGCTTTAAATAAATAATGACAATTTTATCAAACTCGATATAATGGGAATGGGGGGAGAAGGGGTGGGGGTTTGTAAGTAATAACTAATTACAGTAATAACTTATGCTTTTGCCATCATTCGTATGCCTTACAACTTGTCTATACTGACACGACTCACCACACCTACAAAGACAGTCTATTTACACATACACTTATAGATCTCTCTATTATTCGAAGCTTATCGTACGTAACCAAAGTATTTTAAACAGATTTGCTTTTCATTGGGGGCATAGTACACTTTTGGTTGCATCCATACACTTTTCCCTCGACATTACACCTACAACAATATCTTCGTTTATTTCCAGAAATGACAAGAATGTTAACGTGCAAGCCCTCAACTCAGCTTGCTTCACTACTCTCTTAGATGGCATGAATACTCGCGACAATATTAATGTCAACAACCTCGCTTCTGCTTTTTTCAATGCCGTCGTTTCTGCATACGATGATCATGTTCTGGTTTGTCAAATAAGTATCAGGTTCACGAGCACGCCTTGGGTGTCACGTGATACAAGGACATCAATGTAGCAGCATAACGCACGGAAAACGCCTGTAACTCGTGGCAGACTTCGAAATATTTCGAAGGCTTCGAGACGAGGTGTGTAATGCTCTTGACACCACAAAAAATCTCTACATGACGAACAGCCTGAAAAAGGCCACAGACTCTAGAGCTGCCTAGACTGTCATCCGTAAGATTGGTCCTACTAAATTGCCACTTCCATCTACCCTTTTGTCATTTAGACCCAAAGATCTTATTAATCATTATACCAAAATGATGTTATTATCGCCGCCTTAGCATATAGCCGACTTACGAGTTATACTCAATATCCCCTTAACCCTGTATCGCCTTCTTTTTCATTCACCTTAGTTACTAACGCGAATGATCGGTGCGCCTCATCACGGTTAAAGTCATCCTCCTGTGGTCCTAATGGTCCGACCGGATGCATGTTTAAACTATCGCCTGAAGTGCTCCTTAAGCCACTTTAAAGGGTAAACAATAATCATTCTCAGACAATACTTTTCCCGATGATTAGAAATAAGCTTTCATCACACGTTTAGCGAAATCAAAGAAATTAACAACCCCCTCAGACACAAGACAAGACTTATCTCAAACTTGTCTGAAGTGTCTAAAACCATCGAGCGAGTGGCACACCTACAGCTGTCCAATTATCACAAATACTTCTCACTTATTATTCATAAGCAGACAGATTTTTGTTAAGGGCACAGCACTCAAACAGCTGTGCTCCGGATTCTTGAGGACTTGCGTCTTGCAATCGACAATAGCATGGTATCTATAATCTTCTTTTTCGATCCATCAAAGGCCTCCGATACGGTATGTCATCGTCTCCTGCTAGAGAAACTTTGTCGCCTTAATTGCGACGATCTTGCTATCTCCCTCATCGAGCATTCCGCAGGGTAGTGTCTTTGGACCCCTGCTTTTCAACACAGCTGCAGGTGATATTGTAATAGTCCCCAGGCAGACTAAACACATGGGCTACGCAGACGATGCTCAGATATGTCTGTCCTGTAAAATCAAGGACCTCGATAAGGGTATAGCTGATACAACGCGGAATGCTAAGGCTATCGATGTTTGGTCTAGGAAAATCACTTTGATCGCAACCTTGCACAAACCACGGTTATGATCTTGGGTAGCACGAAGTTTCTTTGTTGCATCGACTTTGATAGAGATCCTAGATTCACTATAATCGAAGACCACTCGAATACGTTACTGAACATAAGAACCTGGGCCTCTGGTTCACCTCCAAATTAAGCTGGGATCGTCATGCATGGCATATCTCGGGCCATATATTCGGGGCACTTCGTGCTCTTTAGTTTTGCCATCGCTCTCTGTCTTTTTCCATGAGCCTAATCAAGACATATCTCTCTAGTTGGACTATATATCCACGGTCTATAGTTCCATCACCAGCAATAATAATCTCAAGTTACACCGTTCTCTAAACGTCTGCGTTCGTTTTGTTTTCGGATACATTGCTCGCGGAGAGAGTCACCCCTTATCATTTGGCACTTAGCTGGCTCTCTGTTTATCGATGGCGTGACTGGTTTCTTGGTTCACGGGCTTTCACAATTATTTCCTTTAATTGACCACAATATTTGGCGATATTTTTACTTTACTCGAGGACCTGGATGTTGCCCTGTTAGGTAATACCCGCCCCCCCTCCCCCCTTCCAGACTCTTATATGCCCGCGGTCTCACACTGAGACCTATCGTAGATCTTTCGTGATGCAGTCAGTCACGCTATTGAATTCACGTGGCGTATCAGATTCCGACCGATCGCACTAGTGCAGCTTCAAAAATTCTCTTTTTATTGACCTATTCAAAAACGACATCCCTAATTGGAGACTTGATAGCACTACTCCCCTCCCACAACTCCCTAAATAATAAAAATCCGTCCATAATCATTCCAACATTCTATACTGTCTGCTCCATTAAAGATCATACATTAAACTCTGCTTTCAACTGTTATAGGTACCACATTAATCCTTTAATCCCATACTTACTTACATAAGTCCTTCTTTCTTGTAATATTTTTTTTCTTATTATATTTCATTATCGCCACGCAAACCTACCTGACCTTATCTCATTCGTATTCTAAAGTGTTCCGTGATTGTATATTTATTTTTTTTGTAATATTACCTACAACAGCGAAACTAATGTCTTAGTGTAGTTTCTTAACTACATTTTTAATGTATTAATATATCTATTATGGATCTATTTATATACTTATTCATTTACTGTTATATGCGAGTAATGACTGTATATCAATGTTTATCACGGTAAATTCACCTCTCTCTCTCTACGCCTCGAATGTTTATTTATTTATTTGTATATATTTTGTATTGCAAGCTAATATTATATCATACACTCAACTTATTACCTTCAATGCGACTTACTATTAGCATGTAATCTTCGCATTTAAGAGGCGATCTATTTATTTGTATAGATTTATCACCAACTTATCATGTATATTTAAAATCAGATGTGTTATCAACGGATCATGATTATTTTATTTTATATTATTATTATATAATCTATCATTCATACACTGTATATCATTTGAAAAATGTCTTCACTTGTATTATTCAATGAGAGCCAGACGGGATTCTACCCCAAGCCCTTTATAAACGTATATGTATTTATCTATCCATCTGTCCATCCATCTATGCCTGCCCACGCTTGCCCTCGATGCAGTGTTCGGTGGTCTACCAAAGAAAATTTTCTATTATTAAAACTAGCAATAATCCATCTAAATTAAAATTATAAGATTTTTCATATCATGTAAATAAGTTTTATTCCTTGAAAATATATTCATTTAATTTTTTCTATCATAACACTGATAACTTCTTCATTAAAAATATTTTCATGAAATCTTTTCTATCATCAATTTAAACAGTTTTGATCGAAAATATATATAATTAAAATCACCTGTAAACAACAGTGCTTACTAACTTATTTAGAACACATGAAAAAGCCAGATCGCGATTAGAAAAGAGAAACTGTCCGGAGTCAGTAATAAAAATACACAATGGCACCGCACGTCTAGCTTTTTAACTTATACACTCGCGCAAACAAAAGAGAGAGATTTGTTATTTGATTTAGTAAATTAAAGGCCATGAGGCAGAGCCATAACTGGCCAATCGTACGTAGCTAAATAACAAAATTTACAAAAATAAAGAGAAATTACATAAGTTTCATTGAAGAAAAGAAAAAAAAATTATATGCACGATAGTAAAAGTGATAAGCAGTGTACAATATGAACCAGAGTGATAAAAGTTGAGTAAGAGCAATGTAGATAAAGGTAGGCAGGACCTTCTTAGGGCAAGAGGGATTTGGGAATAGGCAAAGTAGCGCAATAAAGAGGGAAAGGTTGCGTGAGAGCAGAGGTGAGTAGGATGAGGGGGTATTGAGGCGAGGGTGAACGATAGACGATTAAGTAATAGTTGGGGGATGGATGGAGAAAGAGGTGGTGGTTGCCTGTCGTAACTCAGTTACGGACAACAAGCCCGTGGCCTGCGATGAGGCTAAGTAAACTTAGCGCAGCACTCTGGGCTCGGGGGTTTAGAGCATCAGGAATACGTTCCTCGCGGATCTGGCACTCCCAGTCAAGATGCTCGCGCAGAAGGCTATTATAGAGATAGAAGCAATATAAGTGATAGTTGAATGGACAAAAAGTAAGAGAAGGTGGCATCAAGGAGTGCGGCAGAGATGATAGAGGAAGATTGATTGTGAATAGTGAATCTGAAGTAATTACAGTAGAGAGGGCATAGAGAATTTCTGGCAGAGAACCTAGCAAGAACAGAGGATGACATGGTAAAGCAGAAGAAGAGAAAGGTAGGACAGTTGAATGCAATTATTAAATATGGTAAGGTGTTAATGCCATATTCGTGACGACTGCGGGGAGTAAGTCATTCAAGCCACAGGCAATAGGGCGTAACGTAAGCCTAGCAGGGATATCACTGTAAACGAAACGAACGCAAGCGTTCAGAACACAGTAGAGCCCTGACAACGTTGATGGTAGACAGCACTACAATAGTCAAACACTGGAAAAATAAGCTTCTCAACCAAATGTTTTCGCAGACACAAGACAAGACTTATCTCAAACTCGCCTGAAGTGTCTAAAACCATCGAGCGAGTGGCACACCTACAGCTATCCAATTATCACAAATACGGCGTAACGTAAGCCCAGCAGAGATATCACTGTAAACGAAACGAACGCAAGCGTGCAGAGCTCAGTAGAGCCCTGACAACGTCGATGGTAGACAGCACTACAATAGTCAAACACTGAAAAAATAAGCTTCTCAACCAAATGTTTTCGCAGACACAAGACAAGACTTATCTCAAACCTGTCTGAAATGTCTAAAACCATCGAGTGAGTGGCACACCTACAGCTGTCCAGTTATCACAAATATAGCGTAACGTAAGCCCAGCAGGGATATTACTGTAAATGAAATGAATGCAAGCGTTCAGAGCTCAGTAGAGCCCTGACAACGTCGATGGTAGACAGCACTACAGTAGTCAAACACTGGAAAAATAAGCTTCTCAACCAAATGTTTTCGCAGGCACAAGACAAGACTTATCACAAACTTGTCTGAAGTGTCTAAAACCATCGAGCGAGTGGCACACCTATAGCTGTCCAATTATCACAAATATGGCGTAACGTAAGCCCAGCAGGGATATCACTGTAAACGAAACGAACGCAAGCGTTCAGAGCTCAGTAGAGCCCTGACAACGTCGATGGTAGACAGCCCTACAATAGTCAAACACTGGAAAAATAAGCTTCTCAACCAAATATTTTCGCATGGCAAAGTCCAGTGAGTATCGACGAGTTTGTAGAAGATGGAGGGTACGATGCACTCGCAGGATGATGTAGCTGACGTGACGGGACCAACCAAAGAAGGAGCCCAGCCAAACCTTAAGATCACTCGCCTTAAATGTATACTCTAGCGCAACCCCACTGACCACGACCTTAGGAAGAAAAGAGCAGTCCATGGAGCAAAGCACCATCGAAGAGCCCCAGAGGAGAAACTGGGTCTTAGTTGAATTTATGCCGAGACGGTTTTGGCACGACCAACTCTACACAGCCACGACGTTTTCATTGAGCATCTCAATGGCACTAGGAAGATCAGAGAAAGTTTATACCATTAAAAGTTTGAGGTCGTCAGCAAACAAGGCCTGGGAAGAATAATTTAGTGGGCGATAGCGGTCATTTATGTAAATGAAGAGTAATAGTGCACTAAGTACGCTACCCTGGGGGAAACCGAAGGGAACAGGAAGCCAGAAGAAAGCGGGTCATCCGTCGGTAGAGGAAACAGCTTGAGACTGATAAGAAAGGTAAGAGAAAAACGCGTGTGGGTCTTGGGACCCGCAGAAGAAGCGAAGCTGCCTCTCGATTATTAGTTAGCTCGTGCACGTAGACACGTGTACTGTACTAGGTACGTATGATACAAGTAGTAGTAAAATAACTGACTGTCACGTTAGATACACAGTAGAAAAGACAACTCCGGAAATAGTTAAAATACATAAATAGTAAAAAGAGGCCGTGAG
>JAPYYV010004975.1:0-20728 GCA_030522625.1 Copidosoma aretas
AACCGTTTTCTAGACTATTCCAAAAAAGCACGGAATTTAAATTGCGTGACCGCGAAGAGAAAGCATTCAAAACTCTTGTCGATGCATTGTGGAGCAAACCAGTACTTATCGCTCCCGATATACAAAAATCCTTTATCGTCACCACACATGCATCAGATTACGCAATCGTAGCGATCCTTAGTCAGGGAGGAATCGGAAAAGATAGACCGTGTGAGTGTGCATCACGCTGCCTTAAAGGAAACGAACTCCGTTACCCGACATAAAAGAAGGAGTTATTGGCGTTTGTATTTGCAAAAGAGCGATGTAGACCATATCTTTAGGGACAAAAATTAACGGTGGTCACAGATCACGAGCCGCTTAAGCACTTTCACTCATCTAAAAAACCAGACACTGGTTTAAATAGGCTTAAGGCGGAACTTAGAGGGTATACGTTCGAAGTTATACACCGCCAGGGCATCAAAAATAGACCACCTGACGCATTATCGCGAAACCCAGTATTACAGAAGGGAGTGGCGAATTTAGAGCTATCAAGACAAGAATTATACGAATTAGCCGATGAACAAGAAAAACAAGGAGAAGGCGATGGTGACAGACCACCGGCAAGGGTCTACAAGTTTCAGGCAAAAAGAAAAGAGAGAATACAAGGAAATACAAAGAAAGTGAAAATTAAATGTGCAGTACAAATACAACATTAAAACAGAAGAGATCATGTCGACAAAAAGAATCGCAGATACCTTGCAATATCATAAACTTAATGGTGAACACAGACAGATGATCGTTTTATCAACAGGACCGAGGGTTATTGTGAGCCGAAATTTCGGATCAGCTCAGTTAGGTTCAGTCAGAAACAAGAACGCATATGAAAAAGAGAGTGGGTAGTGAATTCAATACCTCTAAAAAGAAAAATATTACACGTCTGAATCGATTAAAAAGTCCATTAAAAAAAAAGATGAAATGTAATTTCACAACTTTTTATTTATATTTCTTGAAAATTGATTTTATGTACACAAGGCTTGTTTTCTTTTAAACTAACTACAAAATTAGTATTTATCTTAAAGGTTGTTCAGAAATAGTGTTCAAAATCTTGGAACAGTTTTTAAATTGTGTGATGTCACTCGGGTTTTGTATTCTATTTCTTTATTCCTTCTATAAAATGTACACATCATTAAAAGTCAGGAGAAGTAGACAATTAACTATTTTTGGTGTTTGTTGTATTAGATTGCTTACTGCTTTCGATATGTCACCAGAGTGTAAGTATCTGCTTTTTTATTTAATGCCAATATTGTATGATTTAAAAAAAAAACGGTAATCAGCTTTCTTGGTTATACGTATTTAGACCCCAATTTTGGATCAGAAATCATAAGACTTTAAGAAAATTTTAAATATTAAACTCCGAGACACAGGTAAAAATTGTAATATTACTCTGTACGCCAATACCAAAATTTTAAGAAAATGAATACCAACTTTAATAAGGCATTTGGTCGAATTAGGAAACTTAACTATTCACTGTAATGAGTTACTACGATAACACATCGGTACCTATTGTTGTAAAGATGTAATCAAAAATATTTGTTTATCTAAGAACATCGTAATCGACCAAAGATTTATAGGTTAAAATATCAACCAATATTGGAAGAAAATGTTTGATTGTATTATTAAAATGTAAAAAAACATATCTTCAATATTTAATAATGCCACCGCCTGCTCGCATTACTATTCCTTTTTATTTTATTTTATTTTCCTACCTTAGGCCTTTTTAGAACCCTGGTACACCCTCGGTAGGAAAAATAGCATTCGTTACTTAATGGTAAAGGCTTTATCACGAACCTCGATACACATTCAAATATAATCTCAAAATTAATATCACCGCAAATTATCAAGCTGCAGTGATATAATATTGCCAAAAATATTAGCTTACATGTTTTTATTTGCACTTATGTGAATTCCAACGATGTTGTCTCTAAAAAATAATAAATGCAACATGACTAAAATTATTTTTCAAAAACACTCGAAACAAGTTCAATTTTTCTTATAAATAAAGGATTATTTATAGAAATTAAATATCTCCAGGTAGAAAGAAGGTAGTGATATTACTTCAATAACAATTATTCGTTAATGGAATAGTGGACAAGGGAAAATTATAGCCAAGGTCCTAAAAACATAAAATAACCTCCCAAAATCAAGAATTTTCTAATTTTTTTAAAAATTCAGTAAAACTGCATGTATTGAGTTACTGATTTGTCTTAACAGTCACTGTGAAACAGTTTTCAGTCACTTTAATATTAAAATAAATTATTGGAACGGTGTTTACAATGCATTTACATTCAAATATGATTTAAATCAATATTATCGCCAAGTCTCAAGCTCCAGTGATACAGTTTTCCCAACAATACTAACCTCAATGTCTTCATTAATACTAATGTAAAGTCTAAGAATTTTGTTACTGGATACAATATTTCTATAAGCTTATTTACAATATGTACAGGGGTGATGATTTATATTAGGTAGAAGTTAAGTATACAAGGAGATAAGAAAAACAAAAGTATCAAATGTCCGAAATTATAGTAAGTGTATATGTCCAGTAAGTGTAAAGTAAAAGTTATAAAATCAAGAAATCATAATTTAGAATTATAAAACAAAGTTACGGTTATAGTAAATCCGAGAAGTCTAGCAACTTAATACAGCGAAGTAGTTAACAATAAATAGAAGAAAAAAATGCACAATAGAAATTTACGATTTAAGTGAATATGCCGCCCACCATATTATTAAAAATAGAATTATTATGCTTCGATGTTCTGGCGAAATTTTATCTGATGAGGTTCTAGCTGCAGATCGTGTAGATAAGGCCAGCCATCGGTAGGCCGATGCACTTAAGGACGATATAACGTGACAATTTTAAGCAGAAGTACATCTACGAAACAAGACATCGCGACGCGAAAGGAGAAAGCAGTATGTAAGTCCTAACGGTTCACACACAACTACTTATTGAAGACAAATTATCTTCGTTTCACTGAAATTCTGGCTTTGAAGACGTCACAAGTCCTAATGTCATGACGCACGGAGCAGAGGGTACATTAGTGAGTACGATGAGTCAAGGCATTTAGTCTAGTGGCGTTAATATAGACAAGGATGTCATCTAAAACTGATGGTCGTTTAAGATTTTTAAGGTTTTTGATGAAGTTTTTCGCCGTAGAAAGGACCTGACAAGCCTAAGCTGCAATTTTATCACTAACGCTTTTTATTGAGAAAAAGCTTTTTAACAGTTCGTCGATTTGCACGCGTGGTACCTCATGAGCGTCCTTTAATGCGTCCTAAGTCCGTTGAAAATTGCCGCCTTTGAGAGAGAATTTACGGATAAGCTCGGATGCGTATCTAGCAAGATTTGTTTTTGAGTAAAACAACTTAATACTTTGTTTAACGACGAGCTTGACGAAACGCCGGAAATAAGTAGGTTGTGGAATTCCGATCAGAGCTTGTATTCATCCATGAAGGTCGGCAACTTGATCTTGGGTAGCTTGTTTGACAATGATGTAGGCACTTAAGGAGTATGCCCTGATCACGTGGCAGTCGGATGAGTCAATGCAGGATACATCTCGAGAAGCGACAGCATAGTAGCTGGAGCTTTCAAGTAAAACTTTTCGGTCTTGGCGTAGTCGTTGTTAGAAAACATCATCTACTCGTTTAAATCGTCATCTAGGCTGGGAAGAGCGAGATAGTTGACCATGAATTTCTTTTAATTACTCTCCAGACTTTATACGAACAGTGATGACAGCGTAAGAAAGGCTTGATGCGCATAAGTTCTTAAGATTGGCGTAGGCTTTTAACTGCCTTTTGCAGATCGCCCTCGCGTGCCAGTAGTGCCTCAGTAGAATTTGCTATGTTGACCGCTATGCTAAGGCGTAACAAGCGTGACAGTTCACACCACACAGTGAACGGCACAGTTACTGGCTCACACTACTTATAGTTACTGAGTCACTGCACTTTGCGTTAAAAAAATTAACGTCACATACATAATTCCGAGTCACGCTTTGCTGCTAAATGTTTCAGTCAAACCGAGCACTTACCGAACGCGGGGATCTTTTGAATAATTGTCCAGAATCTTACTGAGAGAAACGAGCTTGGTCGAAATAAACTTATTAGTTTGACGGTTTAGCGGATGATCAATTATTAGCGTCTATCAATAGTCGTACAAGGTATTAGCAGTTAGCGGAATTCTGCTCGAAGCACAATAGGTGCTGGCTCTTTGCAGGTTGAAACAGATGTGATGCATATATCACAACGTTGAAGAACTATTCGAACTCGTACAAGCTTAGATAAGAGAAATTTTCTATGTTGTCATAGGCTTATTTACAATATGTACATAGGCGATGATTCTCGTCAGGTAGAAGTTAAGAATACAAGAATATAGAAAAACTAAAAGCATTAAATGTCCGAAATCAAGATAATTGTATATGTCTAGTAAATATGAAGTTCAATTTTCAAATTAAAGAAATCATGATTTTAAATTGTTAAGTAAACGGAAAATCAAGTCTTTTCGCTTCCTCATAGAGAAAGCTTTGTATCGGTAAAAAAAAATTTTTCTAGAAATACGTTAGGAATGTTTCATATGATGTCTAAAATAAAAAAATACCATTTTTATAAAAAGAATGTCTGTGTGTGTGTGTGTGTGTGTGTGTGTGTGTGTGTATGTAAACAGTCATGTCTCAGGAACCCAACAATCGATTTAAATGATTTGGGGCTTAAAATTTTTGTTTCAACCTCCTTACAGCAGCTCGAAAAAAAAATTTAAGTTTTATACCTTATTAAGGTTTTTATAACGACTTTTATGGTCAAAAAACAGGTTTTTCACTTCGTTAAGGGTTAAAAAAATTAAATTGTCTGAATGGTAACATCTGATAGAGCTTTTAAATAGCTTAATTTATATTTTGAATCATTTCAATAACATAATTTGTATAGTTTTTATTAAAGAAATACTGAGATTTTCGTGGGAAATTACTCATATCTTAGAAACCTTTCGAGTGACTGTGATGATTTGAGGCTAAAAATATTTATTCTTATATCCTTGTATTAATAAAAAAAAAAATTTAAGTTTTATACCTTAGTAAGGTTTTTACAACGATTTTTATGGTCTACTAACGGGTTTTTTACTTTTTTAAGGGTGAACAAAATTGCACTAAAATTCTAAAATAGCAAAATCTGATAGGGCTTTAAAATAGCCATATTTTCCATTTTAAGTCATTGCGATTATATATTTTGTTAAGTTTTTATTAAAGAAATACTTAGATTTTTGTGGAAAATCACTCTTACCCTAGAAACCTTTCGAGTGATTTTGATGATTCAAGGCTTAAAATATTTGTTTTTATATTCATGTGATTCATTTAAAAAATACTACGTTTTGTACATTATTAAGGTTGTTATGACGGTTTTTTATGTACAATAAGCGGGTTTTTGCTACTTTTATAGTGAAAAACTTAAAAATGCTTCAATAGTTGTATCTCCTCTAGTATTAGAACATCTTCATTTTAGACTAAAAAAGTTTTGTTTACCCTGTATCAGTTTTTCGTATTTAAGAAAATCTATTTTTTTATGGAATCAGGGATTTTAACATTTGTAATATATTTGCGAACTCAGAGAAAATACGTAATTAGACGCGTTGGTCGAAGAAAAACTTATAACGGTGCATTATTATCTATTTCAGTATTGCAAAGTACCTTTATTAGGTTTTCTTCGTCCAAGGCGTCCAATTAAAGCTTATTTTTTCGAATAGTCTATTTTTTTCGAAATTTGTACGTTTTATTTGGACTGTAAAAAACTAAGATGTGCATCTTAGAAAGTCTCCAAATGATTTATTCTACTTATTTACTGCAGCTGTTTATAAAAAATTTTAGTTGTATACCTTATAAAGGGTTTTATAACAATTTTCATTGTAAAAAAACGGCTTTGTACTCTTCTAAGGGTTAAGAAATCTATTTTTAAGTCGTTAATAGTAAGATTGCAATAGATTACGATAAATCTTGCCTTGACAGAGTTCTTGAAGTACTAGCTTGCTGGATATTCGCTTTATATTATTAAAAAATAGCTGTATAAATAGTTATCCGTAAAAATGAGGTTGCTGGTAAGGTAGAAACTGTTGTTGATGAATTTTTATTTTTCAAAAATAATATTTACATAAACCATGAGATTACTCGCGTTCGTAACTTTATACCACAATGTAGAGCATAAGATTAGCTTCTTTTGACATTTTAAATCATTTCATTATTTTATTTGAATTTTTTTTTAGGTAAATAATATCAGAATAATGTTCTTGAGGAAGCTTTGTGTTAATTAATTGGCAGCGGTTTTTTTATGGTATTCGAATTCGTACAAGCTTATATAAAAGGAATTTTTTATATTGTCATAGGCTTATTTACAATATGTACATAGGCGATGATTCTCATCAGGTAATAGTTAAGAATACAAGGAGATAAAAAAATCAAAAGCATTATATTCCGAAATCATAATAAGTTTACATGTCTAGTAAATATAGAATTGAAGTTTCAAAGTGAAGAAATCATGATTTTGAATTGTAAAGTAAACGGAAAATAAAGTTTTTTTTTATGGTAATTGTGGACGGTATAGAGGTGAGCTGAATATTTCGGCAACTTCTTGGTGTAAGGAATTAGAATTCTGCTGATGGAGAAAAAGTTGATGCTCTTGCTTTATTTATAGAATTTACACACTCTATTTACATCGTTGAACAAAGTCCTGATTGTTATAAGATAACCTTTAATAGAAATCCACGTGACTTATGTTCTTATTTACAGCACGTAAGTGCATACAGGGCGAGAGATGGATGGTTACCGTCTTCGAAAGTGAACAAGCTCAGTCTTAAATTTTATAGGCATGACATGTATAGAACGTTCTCGGCACCTGCTCACCAGAATCCCGCTAAGTTTGAATTCATGACTATCGATTCTAATCATTCTTCATCCGTTAATCTGATGGCATAATAAGATTAATAATCTATTGGTCGCGAGTAGACGGCTGTTCACCTACAACTATTGAATTGTAACACCTTTAATTTAACTATACATCTTAGTTTGAAATAATTAGCTCATATTTGTCAATAATCTAATCAAAGAACCTAAACTCTTAAGATGAAATCAATTTTAGAAAAAAGATCAATGACTTGTAAACTACTTGCTTTAATTTGTATGATACTAAATTTATTTAAACTTAAAATAAAACTTGAAACCACAAATTAAAATTGATCGATCAAGCTGTGATCAAATAACTACAAACAGTTGTAATAAACAAATTAAAGTAACGGCACTTATTATAGTTAAGAGTCCCTTCTTATAAGTTCCAGTAAATGAATCGGTGGAGTGAGAACAAAAGAAGATGTAGCCACTCAAGCGTCTCTAACGTGAAAATCATAATCAGGGTAGACTAACAACTCTGCTAAGAGGCCATATTAGGCTTCAACAGAATTTAATTCTTTGTTAAGTTGACAACCTTTTTTAGGATAGAAATTTCTTAAGCAAAATGCCCTTTTTGATAAAGGTGTATCCAGAATAGTTTAGCATTATTAAACAACTTTGATATCATGTAACGTGTTGAAGTATTGACGAAGGCTTTATAGTTTAAAAGGGCTAGTCTTGAAACAAGCTTTGAAGTTGGTAAACTATTCAAGGATTTTAACTTGCTTTTGAGAGGTTGAAAAACAAAGCAAAAGAATAGAAAGTTATACAACAGAGCTTAGCTAATTCAGAATATCGAAGGTGTAATGTCTTTATGTCTTTTAGCTTTGTTTTATAGGTTTTCTTAATACTTTCAGCCAAAGCTAAGGTGCTAAGACAATTTTTGTCTTTTATCTTGAACACAGATTAAAGGGGCTCCAAATTTTGCAATAGTGGTGGACCTTTAAACTATAAAATTTAGGCATCAATTTGAAAAGGAGGTATCCCGTATGAGGCTAGATCAGCTGGATTCTCTTGACCTGGTGCATGATGCTAGTAAGCGTCGGACATGAAGGAATGTATATGTGCACAGAAATTTGCTATAAACACGGGCCATGTAGCTAGCGGTGCGCTTAACCAATACATAAAGTCTTTAAAGTATGTCCATAAGTTAAATGATGATATCAAAATTTCCAATACCTTGGAATAATGATTGGCAAGTTTGGCTAAAAGATAAGCACCACGAAGTTATGACCTAGATATACTGACTGGTTTAAAGGGAGCTACTCGAGTCTTAGCTATTTTGAGGAAAACAAAAACTTTATTATGAGAACGAAGCCCTTGAGGAATTTCTAGTGGTTCTTCTACTTACCATAATTGATTAAGCACTTCTAATAAAGGTCCAGAGATGGAGCAATGCAATGGTATTATAGAAGAATTCTTAGATGCTACTTAAACTGAGCCAGAAATCAACCAGACAAGTGAGGTTAGAGTAGCTATGGGTTTACCTGGACTTTCTTTTTAATTTTACCTTAAACTATTAGTGAGTAAATAGAGGCACCTACCAGGATATCAATGCCAACAGCTTTGGCAATCTACGCTTGATTTTAAACTTAGGAATTTAGTATGTATTATATTTATTTTACTCAATTCATCTTAACTATAGCAATACTCTATATGAAGTTAATAATTTTCAAATATTTTCGCTTCATATAATTATAAGATTAAAAAGGTAATCATCCTTCTCTAAATATAATCTATCCACTCTGATCGACGATTTCTGCGTGCTTGCAAATTTTTACTTCTCTGACTTAACATAAAGGCTCCTTTAAATAATTGACGACTGCCACTGGACTTGAGCGGGGCCGACCCGCCGCAGCATGAAGACAGCAGTAGAGACGGTCTGCCAAGGCAGCAGGTGCCGATGACTACCGCTGGACGTGAGCGGGGGTGGCCTGCAGCAGCATGGAAACAGCAGCAGAGATAGGGTGCAGAGGCAGCAGGCACTGACGACTATCACTGGGCTTGAGCTAGGGTGGCTCGCAGCAGTAACGAGCAGTGATGTAGACAGCCGATATTTTGTTGCAAAAACAACAACACTGGGGATAGATTAATTATCAGTGTGAGTATACATAGCACAGCTTGGCCGTACGCCGAAAGCAAAGGCTGGTAACTTTCACTTGACTTGAGGTGCACTAGCGGCTTACAACAGCAACACTGGGGACAGCTTAGGTGTGCAAGTGTACGTAGTACAGTTCGACCGCACATTGAGAACAAAGGCTGATGTCTTTTCCTTGACTTAAGGTGCGATAGTGGCTTACAATAACAACCCTGGGCACAGCTTAGGTGTGAAGCAAGTTACTGAAGCAACATACATAATATATCTGTCAAATAATTAAGTTGTGCTTTGTTCCCATATCCGTTATCCTCTATTATGCTCTTTTTCTCTTTATATCCTTTCTATTTATTAATATTTATATTTTTTCTACTTATTTTTTTTTTTGAAGCAGTTTCCTTAGTCCCAAAATCTAATTGAAAATGGTAATCTACTCTTTGAAGTTGTTTTGAATTTTCTTTCGGTTATGAAGGACTATTGCTTAAAAACATTTAGTGAATTTTTTTTTTACCCATCTATTAAAAAATTTGTTTTACGTAAAAAAAAAGGTTTTTGTTCGTTTGCAGAACAAGCACAGACTTAAACAGTTCTAATAGTCTAGAGCACCGCATACCCATGCTGTTACTGTGATATATTAAATATGCGAATGATTTGTTTATTAGCAGCGATTCAGTCAATTAATGTTGAGTTACGAGCTTGAAGTACCGCTCTTATTTATATTAGATCTTTTTTTAATCGTATAACGTTATGCTATAAATCTATATCAGAATTTATTAACTTAATATCTACTGCAGTGGTAGATAAATTTGGTTGGAAGAACGGAGTAGTCGTCAGTAGAAATGTCATCGTGAGGTTATATGCTGTTACCGATTAAGACAGTACTATCAACCAATTTTCCCAGTAACTGCAATTGCACGGATGTGCCTTGATCGTGGTAGCCGGTAGTTAAAACCGATTTTAGTTAGTTCTTCTAATAAACACCTCAGTCACGAATTCCAGTCAGTTGAATCCTCCGCCATTCTCAGCGATACGGATCTCTTTTTTTTAGTATGAATTACTATTTTTGATCTAGATCAGCCCCAAATGCAGTATGCTGAATGTCTAATACATAAAGCATAGAAGTTTTAACAAAAGTTGCCCAGTTTGTGGTTCAACATTGAATTTATAATTTGTTGGGATGTGTTTTTGAATGTATATACCGATACCTGATTCTGTGTAACTAATTTTTTGATTTCTCCTTCATTAATTGACACATTTTTTATTCTGAGGATTACGACGTAACAAATATACGTTTATAACTTACATTTGTCTCTTTTTTATTGGTTTTTAGAATAAAGTATTCTAAGTGATGCCAGATTACTCGTAAATCAATCATTATCAAGATACAATTTTTAATTTTGCACCATATTTTACATTGTATTGATGGAATTACTAAAAAGATTAGTATCAATTATTATGGACAAGTTTTTTTTTAATTCACACCGTGTAAATTATTAACTATATATCTTTGTATGATATAAATGAGTATTAATTATTAATAATAATAATTAACTTGTTAAAAAAATTGTTTTCTTACCTATTGTTCAAATATAAATAGGTTACTTACAAATCAGATAATATTTTACTTTTAAATGCCTCCAATATTGTTAATATAGCATTAATCGTACCATATCTTTACAAAGTAAAGTGCTTCATGGATTCCTAAATAATTTGATGTACGTATTTATCTTGCAGATTATAATGATTATCTTTCTATCATCTGATAAAAAAATTAACCGATTTTGTATCTATGATATCAAGTATCAGCTGAAAGTCTAATTTTTCAATATCAATATTAAATTGAATATAATGCTAAATTTAGTAAACATTCATCTTTTTTTTTTTTTAGATTAGTGGTCGCAAGTTATGATATTATCAGGAAGGACATCGAGTTTTTTGAAACAATCCAATGGAATTACTGCATACTAGACGAAGGTCATATTATAAAAAATGGAAAAACCAAAAATGCCCAGGCAACCAAAAGATTACATTCTCATCATAGGTTAATTCTTTCTGGTACTCCAGTACAAAACAATGTTTTAGAACTGTGGTCTCTCTTTGATTTCCTCATGCCTGGATTCCTCGGAAGTGAAAAACAGTTTTCTATAAAGTATTCAAAGCCAATCTTATCTTGTAGAGAACCAAAAGCCAGTGCAAAAGAGCAGGAAGCTGGTGCCTTAGCCATGGAAGCTCTTCACAGACAAGTAATCTAACTGTGTATACATATATCTATACATTTATGTAATGTACTCAAATAATTTATGCAGATATTTAACTGTTAAATTTCCTCATTCAGTATCACTTTTCTTATTTAATATCAAATATCCTAACGCTGACTTTGCATAAATGTGCACAGTGTTGCCGTATATGCTTTTTGCATCACCTTGTCACGCACTTTCTATCTGTAAAACAAGAATGTATGGGCATGTCCGCTTAAAGTGTGAAACTCAGCTAAAATATTATAACATAAATTAAGACACTATCAGATAAAAAAAAATATCAGCAAAACAAACATAACATAATATTAATAGACAACACAAATTAGTTGTTAGAGCATGACTATATTTTTAAGTTTTGACGAATTATAATATTTAAACATTTAGAAGATGTTTACGCTACCACTTAATCATAACGTTAGATGGTAAAACAGTTCATCATCATCTGAGTCCGTCCAAAAAGTATCTGACGTGCTGTTATATCTCCGCACCAGTGCTATTATTCTTCATCTGGCTAGTATTATTCTTTAAATTTGTCACCTTTTGGTTAAATAACACGCTTTCATTGGTGTTTACACATCCTCAACCAGTTCTGAAACCCATATTTTGCAAAGTACTGAAGCTCACTCGTCGGATTAGGTCCAATTGTCGTAATGTTGCCAAACTGATGTTCTTTGAGTGGCATCTTTAATATTAGGGACGGCCAACAGTTACCAAGACCTTATTAAGGTCCGTATTAATGCTGATAAATCTGTATAATGCTGTATTTTATGAAAATTGTTGTAAAAGTTTCTATTGATGCGTTCTGAATCATATTTACACTCGTTCCTAAAGGCTTTCTACATTATTTGATTTGTTTCCGAAGAACTTTTTCGGAAATTAAAGGTAAACCTAATGCGCATTCGTTGATCTGACTTTATAATAATTTTTTTCAAAACAAAATGCAACTAACGAAAAATATACTTTGCAAATAAATACATATTGCACGTAAGCCAAGACGTCTCGCTAGTAGCTATGGAATTTTGAGAGATTGTTTAGGATTAGTAGTTACGCTTATGCCTTACAGAGCAAGCTTAAACCTTCTGGCGCGAAGATATAGCGCAGGTTTAATACTTTTTCGACAAATTTAACAATGAAAAAGTTCCAAAAATAAAGAAAACCATACGAACCTCGTTACGTTCCTCGCCTACGGCTCGTGCCGTCAACCTCTCGGTTCGCAAAGCAAAGCCTTTTAAATATTGGATGAAAACTACTATTATTTAAATTTAAGTTCTTGTTAAAATGTTGAATGAAACATAAGTTACGAGTGTTTTAATTTTTAAGTTTTAATTATGCATAATCCTATTTGCCGTACGAATAACGCATTTTATTTATTTTTTAACTGAACATTAAAATTCTCTTATACGCTCTTACACGCGTGTATAAACATTTTTAACTTAGCCAGAGCCCGAATAAAAGCTATTTCTAAGGGCGTCTGACTAGTTTTCAAGCGCATTATTTAATTTCATTCCGGACAGACTGGTGATTAATATAGCAATAGTATAAAATCTTAAATTATCACTCAATTTTATGCTGACGTTTTTAATTACCAGTGGGTTCAGAATTTAGTTAAAAATCCGTTAAAATCTGATTGAAGTACTAGTCAAGAGCTTTTATTCAAGTACTAGTTAACTGAATAATCTTGATTGGATCGAAAGTGAGGAGAAGATTGAATTCGCGCTTAAAGTGCCTCAAATACATTGACATTTGAAATTTATCATCTTACATTATACAGCTCGTGAATTTCGTCCCGATAGACTTTGTGGACCAAGCCAGAACTCAGATCAAAGATCTTCTCGAGCGCTTTCAATTGTTTCGTAAGCAAGTATTATAACTATGTTCTGAGCTGAGTTACAATAAATATGGTACACCCAGGATTTTTACCAAATTTTGTTCATTGCGTTACTGCTACTCTTTGCCGTTAAAGTTTTTTTAGGGCTACAGAGTAGGAGTGCCACAGAATAAATCGATAAATCGTATGGAGAAGCAGGAGACAAAGAGAATTAATCCTGATAAAGCATGTTTTTATGCTAGTTGACGATGGAAACAGCCAGTAATTTTTTTTTCAAAAAACACACCCCTAACATACAAATTTTTAGAGGCTTTGATACAATTTTGAATGAAATTAGGGTTCTGAGGTCCTTCAAGTGTTTAAATTATAACTTTTTATCCTTCTTTAACATAGTAGCATTAGTCTTACTCTGTAACATTGATTAATTTATTTTTTTTGCTCTAAAAGGACAAAAAATAGGTATTGGGATACAAATAATCATTTTTCAGTAATAACATTATATCATAACTATAAAATATTAGCAACACTAGCAGTATGGCTCGAAATACAGTTTAATTTGTCGATTAAATGTAAATAAATTTCAAGAATAAATTGTCATTTCGAAGATTGGAATTTAAAAAAAATCGCTTTCTCGTAATTTTTGGTACTTCACATAACGGATGAAGAAGCTGACCTTCTGATACTAAAAAATTATAGTAACACAAAGATTTTCTATATTAAAAAAAAACTAATTTTTATTCGATAACTTTTTTAATGAATGACCACAGTTATAATTTTTTGTTGATTTTTGGAGTCTAACAAAAGTTTTTTTGAAGGCAATTTTAATCACTTCGTATGGTTGGAAAAAAAATTTTCAAGTACAGTTCTGGAATAGGTGTCCTTTTTTTCAAACAAAAAAACGAAGAGATCAACGTACGAAATTGATTTGTTGGCCTTGCTGCACGTCGATGCATAATTTCACATGGATTCCACCAGTAGTATCTTACTTTTTAACTCTTAACAAAAAAGTTTATTTTTTGTAAAATGAACTATATAGGTTTTTTTTTACGTTTACAAACCGAACACTATTCCGACTAGAACTTTTTTTATTTGGCTAAATCTTTTTTTCCAGGTTCTATGTCGAAAAAAATGATACGCGTACAAGGTTTTTATTTTATTTTTTCGAATAGAGAGGGTTCAAAGTTCGAGATTTTTGTGATTTTCGCCTTGGAGAATCATCTTAAAAAATTCATAAAACCGATTCTTTACGAGCTAGAAAAAACTTTTTTTTTTTATTTTAAAGATAAAAGAGAGAATATTAAGAAAAAAATACGTCCAAAAAAATTTATAAACAATTTCATGTTGTTATACACAATAAAAATGTTTGAACTAATTTTTTACTATGGCTCCAAATGTTAACGATTTTAAAATACAACCATTGTATTCTACGTCAAATTTTCTATAAAAACGTGTATTTTATCAATGGAGAGATTATGTTTACTGGCAAAGAAACATTAATTTATCTAACGTGGCATGTCGTATCAGCGCGTGGATACCTCTGCACGTCTCATTTTCTAACCTCACATCGTTTTTCTCAATAACGTTATTGATTATTTAACTATTTGTCTATTTTGTCAATCGAGTACATATTATTATTAGCAACTAGGATTTTATTATTAATTAAACAAAATAATAACATGTTAACAAATGAAAACACAGTCGATTACGATTTTACTAAAATTTTTAAGAAAAACGTTATTCATCAGTAGTTAATGATCTCCTACCTAATTGTATACACACATATGATTATAAATAATAGATTAAACTACAATTATTAACGCTACAAAATACCTCAAATAAGAATTTGTTGTGTCACTGTCGGTTTCCACTCTCAAATTCGGCGGATTTCGGTCACCAATAAACTTCAGATGGTGACACTAGCTCAAGATACGCTGGTCGCCCTGTCGCTCGTCACTGCCAGTCAATTTCGTACATTATTAGCATTTTTTTCTTTCTTAAATTGTCCAAAGATTTATTCAAAATCTGTGGTATTAGAATTGCTTTATTATTAATTTTACTGCCCGCGCGAGTGTTTTTCTGATCTCTGTCTGGTAGTTGATGAAAACATTTGTAACTCTCTTGGGATATGTTGACTCGTCTGGACTTACGTGTCTAAATCTATAGGTTACGTAACTATCTTTGAACTGTGCAGACAGATCATGCGAAAGACAAGTGAGGAAAATGTAATAGTTTGACTGTTAACAATCTACGTAGATGATAAGCATTAATTTTTTTAACATTATTCAGTTAATATTTACAGATAATGTGTTCAGTGTTTTAGGGAGCTGGCAATATAATTAAGAAATAGACCCTTAAATGGCTCTGTTAGCAAGGCACTGACAAGTCATATCGATTGTTTCGACGTACACGCACATACGCGCGCGCGTGCATACATACACAAGAATACTTGGAAAACTGTAAATACCAACACGATGCCTAAAAGAGTGGCAAAAAAAAATAATAGACACGAACGTTCGCACCGACAGATGTTTCAATCCTTTTGATTTGAGTGGTTACTTAAGTAAAGCGCTGCAATCGCGAAAAGTTACCGAAGATCAACTACATCAACTTAATGTACCAATAACTGCTGAGGCATTAGAAAAAACAATTTGCGAATCCTTTTGTCTGATCATCTCAAAAATTATAAAAGAAAATAAAGATACAGATGAAGTTAAAATAGTATTAATTGTACAATATAAAATCTTTCAAATCTGTTTCTTTTTTAATCAATTTTCGATGCTCATATAAATTTTTTATTCTTTAGAGCAGAAACTTGAAAAAGAATCATCTAATGAAGAATCTGATATAAAATTAAGTAGTAAAGGAGCCTCGGGATTTTAAGGTGGAAACGACAAGTTTTTGAATGACAAATTTGATCGTTTAAATTAAGTATTACGTTTCTTGGGAGCATCACCTATTAAAGAACGCAAATTAACTCAAAAACTTTATTCCAAGGAAAAGGTTACAAAAATCACGGAGGCAATCAAGAAAAAAGTTTTTCATGCAAACAACGATGGTCCAGACGATGCTGATGAAGATAATGATGATGATGTCAAAATTTTAGGAACCTTACAATTCAGTTTTGATACCAGTACAGACGGATCTCATATAGTTAAAATTTTGACTATTCTCAGAGACTGGTCTTATCAGAAAATCCAGGTGCACATTTCCACAGCTACTTGCCATATGCTAACTATTGCAAAATATAATGCTAAGGATAAAGGAATATTAGGCGATCCAAATCCCAAAAGCCAACCATCTTAAGGAGCAGATATCACGAATAGCGCAATGAACTTCTATCAGTCTGATGAACACACACAAATTATGCTCGAGAAAATGATTTCGTCTCCGTAATAGTAGATGGACACAAAATACAGAAGCAAAAACGCCTGATTTCAAATAATTTTAATGAACTGTATGAACTATTTAAAACAGATTATCCAGAATTGAAGTGTAGTTTTTAAAAGTTAGCCAGTATGCGACCAAAACACGGTGTACTGGCAGAAGCCAGTGGCACTCATTCGGTGTGTGTGTGTCGGATACAAGCAAATGTTTTACTCCTGATAGATGTGGCGAATTTAAAATGTATAATAGCTGACTTCAAAAGAACAATTACTGATTATCATGATTGTTTGGATTGTATGATGTGTGATGTTCAATCTACTAATTATTTTCTGGGATTATGTGATGAGTGCCCTGGTGTAAAAAATATTATTGAAGAATTACAACAAACTTTCGATGAGAAACTCACCGAAAACGTTAAGTACAAACAGTAGGTGATAATAGTCTATAAGGACGACGACCCCCCTGGTATGGTGGGGCCACCTCAATGTGCGCCCGCGAGGGTGCCTTGCGGTGGTGTTGTCCGGAGGACAAACCAAGGCAAGAAGGCCTGTCACTGATGGTGTGCGGTCGCGTGCTCAAACACGCGGCAGCCTGGTGCCGCCTTGGGGGCATGGGAGGTCAAACTAACACGCCTGGTGGACCACCGTCCTGACCCCAGGGGGTCTCGGCGAGCCCGGAATCCCACATAGACAGAACTTTACTGCAAACTTTAATATCTACTGTAGATGAATTTTTACAACTTGTATGCAATGGCTTTAAAAAATTACTACTACATTCTTTTTTAGTAAAAAAACAAATGGAATTCTTGAACTATGAGAACAAAAATATAATGAAAAATAAATGCATTGTTATATGTGATTTCAGTGAAAATTATGCATTTCAGTTACAAAATTCTGTACAAGGTGTGCACTGGAATAATGATCAAGCTGCTATACATTCATTCTCAATTTATTATAAAGATAATGAAGATGAAGTAAAAGTCGGAAGTTTCGTTTCCATTTTTAAATGCGTACATCATAACACTGTTGCTGTTCATCTGTTTCAAAAACAACTAGCAGAATTTATTAAAACGAATTTGAAAGGTGTTGATAAGATAAGATAATATTATTTTCGGACGGTGCGAGCTCACAGTATGAAAACAAGAAAAATTTTACAAACTTTACTCATCATTCTTATCATTTATAAAATTTCTGAATAGCAGCCGAATGGCATTATCTCTTAACGTCCATGACAGGGAAGCATGTGATGGAAATGGTTGAACTTCAAAACAACTGGCTGCTAGAGCTAGTCTTTGAATAATAAATAATCCTATTTGAACACCCCGAGAATTATTCACTTGGGCAAAAGAAGCTTTACATAATATAACGTGTCGCTATTCGACAAATGATGAGTATGAAAAAAAAGAATAAAGGTTGTCAGCACGTTTTCAAACAGCTCTAACGATAAAAGGAATTTTACAGTTTTATTGCATGATTGCAATCTCTCTTCAGATACTAAAAGCTAAAAAGTTTGTATTACATGATAAAAGAACAATTGGTAAAATCTTTCAATAAACATTAAGAATGTTATACTAAGATAGTATTGTAAATTTTCAAATAAGTTACATATTAGCCATTCTTTTATAAGAGTAATTTAAAAAAATAGAATTCAATATGTTTTTACTGGTAAAAAAAAAAAAGTCAGCATGTTCTTCTACTCTGCATGGCATTATATTTTATCCCACCCATCTCTGATAAAAAATTCAATTGTCTCTGATTTGGAAATAAGTTAAAAATTTATCTGTGAATTCGACCCATGTTGCCACGGACAGTAAGACAGACAGTCTGCCAGAGCAACTAAAATAAAAGCATATAAAAATCCGACGCAGTCGCATTTTCTTGCTTAAGTGGCAAAGTCTAGGGAAGTGTTAAACTTCTTGCTACCAACTGTAATCCTTACTGGATCTGTTAATGTTTTCCTAAGGAACCTATCGTTCAAACTAAGTAGCAGCATACCACAGATGAGAACTGTAGTATAATGAGTAGGAGATTTATTAAATTTTTTAGTATGGAAATTGAAGGCCCAAAAAGTAGGAAAACAAAAAATTGCTGTCCTTAATCGGAGCTCAGCAAAAGCTTTGGACTATCATGCTGGTTAGAATTCTACACCGTGCAATAGAAAAATAAAGTATAATGTAGCTTTTCGAGCTTCATAACATTTGAAAAATTGCGCTATAGATATGTATATAGCAGGTGTCAGACCTAAGCTATTCTCAAAAATAAAGAACAGCTGTATTACTATTCTGCTATAAGATAAAAAATAACAAGTTAATGATTCTATTCCCAAAAAAATAAAATAAAAATTCTTTTTTGCTGGGCAAAAAGCTTATATTTAATCTTTATATAATAATGATAAAATTTTATTACGTTTTGAAGCTTGTGATCATAAATGATGTGGAACAATGAGTAATTCTCATCAGTTTTAATTCTGTACACAAATATTTAGGCGTTTTAATGAACTAAGATACGAATAACCAAAGAAAATGACAGGAAATGAACCTTACTTTTTTATTCGTGTCATATTAGTTAAGCTTGCCATCTTCTTGATCGTAATAATTCAGTAAGTCAATGTCTGCTTCTGTATCACGCATAATTTGCTTGACTTTGGATTGTTTATAGGACGACAAGGCTGTTTTGATATCAAGAAGGCGAATTAACACCTGATTGTCTGAATGTTTTTCTTTAAAAATCCTAATAGCGTTAGGGTTGGTGGAGTTATTTCGTTTCTATTTACCATAATTGTATCTAGTTGTAGATGCGACCTCGATTTCTGTCACTTGGTCAAAACCTGCACATAATGTGGTACTTTTTTTACTGCCTGATCCAAAAAAAGTCGCACACTTTAGCGGGCAGTCTCCACCTACATAAGTTAAAGGGTTGGTGTTATGGTTATTGGGCTCTGAGTAAACTAAACGTAAAGAGGTGCATTGGTAATTAGCGTAAACTGCTCCACTAATATTAGGATGGAGTGACTAATAATTATTATGGGATGGTGCTAGAAGCATTTAAAGGCAGACTTCCAAACTCAGTCAAAATAGGAATCTTATGGCGAAATAGACGGCTTGATAACTCTTCGATTTATCAACTGCTTCGTGACTTTCTTTGATAGTCTGAAAATGACGAATGGAGTTTTGTCAGCTCCGAGTATGCTACTTTCAATGTTGTTGCGTCTGTAACCAAGTAAGATTTCTGACTTGGCAGGATTACATTCCCCTTTCGTAAGAAATTCTTGCTCTCTCTAACCTGATTTGTACGACAGAGGCCAAGTTCATTCTTTCTGTTGAAGCAAGTAAGTATATAACAACACAGCTGACGCAAAGCAGGTTGCATAGGTGTATACCATCTAACCTTGGATCTTGCTCTAATTAAGATGCCTCTGTGTAGCTTTGAAAATAGTTATAAGTACTTTGCTATCTCTGTTATCTATAATTTTTGATCACTAACAAGGGTAACTACTTGAAACTAACTTTGAAGTTTAGAAATGAATTCAGACTATAGTGACCGTCAAATCATCTTTATTACGTGTTTGTTGGGATACACTAATAGAAAACCGCTCAAAGTTGAAGCCGTGGTTATATCTTCTTTCCAATTATGTAAGCCTTGATATCGAATTGGAGTAGCATTGACTTATTGTCTGGTGTAGACTACGGACGCATAGGTTTTTGTTGCAGTAGAAAATTTATCAACACACCACTACTGTCTTTGAAGTCCAACTATTGAGGGTTTAAGATGAGTAATATCTCTCCAATATTGCTGTAGAAATTAAGCTTACAGCATAATACTCAGCCAAAGGAATAATGTGCACCCAGTGTTCTACCGAATAATTTTGCCTACGTTTACAAGTGAAATTAAATAGACATGCTTTCCCAGAGGAACCGCACATTATCGAGCTGCTAATTCCATATTATAGTTACTATCGACCTCATCAGACTTCACTTCCACATTCACTGGTATGTTTAAAGAATGTTGTAAAACTCGTGGCATCTTGGTTTCCCATTTGCCACGTTTCATCTAGTCGTTTCGAACTAAGTAATTGAATGCACTTTAGTTATATAAAACCATACGAAACATATACGAGGTGTGTTCAAAAAGTAAGGTGACTTTGTATTTTTAAGAAAAAATATTTATTTATTTATCAATATTTATGTTGTCCCCTTCAAAGTAAT
>JAPYYV010004976.1:0-15948 GCA_030522625.1 Copidosoma aretas
TTTTAAAAATTACACACACACATACGTAAAATTAAAAATAATATTAATGTTTGTTTATTAATTTGACTGTAAGACCAATATAAATATTTGTCTTGTTTTAATAGTCCTACTAGTTATCCTTCATTGAGAAATTAACTCATTGTCAACAGTTCCTTGTTAACGGCCCATAATCATGTCGTTCCACTTGAAAAATATCTTTCAAAATCCCTGGATGTATGTAAACTGAGTCGAAAACCTAACCTAGTCATCGATCGTGTGGTAGCGTACTTTATGTCAGAGGCACATATTCTGTTTTTTATTATATGATAGCTTAAAAGATTGTTTTACTGCATTTCCAAACAATGAAACAACTACGCACGAAGTTTGTTGCCAACAAAAAAAAAATATTTGCGTTCAGTTCCTCTCAAAAAGCAACGTGTTTCAAGATACATCTGGAAAAGGAATACAATTTAAGTTCCTGAGAAACGAAAAAAGTCGATTTAAGTGTAATTTAAAATTGAATGCGTTTTGAATTGTAATGGTGTTCAATTCAAGGTAGTTTATCTGTGTTGGTAGGGGTGCAAGAGAGAGGTTCGACTTTTCGCTTTTTGTAGGTTATGTACGCACGCACGAGCATATAGATTAATATCTCTTAACTTTTTAGTTTTATTTGCTCTTTAAAGTATTCATCAATATCTTTTCTCACGGAAGGTGAATCAATCTGATTCTTTCACGTACTTCTTAAGCATATATAAGTTAACTATTAAGCACAATTTTGTGAAAATATGACAGTTATTTCTATTAAAATTTTAAGTAGAAGAGCTGATTTTGACCATTTGCCATGAGAACTCGTGTAAAAAACACAATATTTGTTTAATAAATTTATCACCCAATAGATAGTAGATCGACTTCTAACTTGGCAGGAATATTGTTTGTATATTTGTTCACTTATCTTAATTTTTCTGTCGAAATACTGGAGTTACTACTTCGACTAGACAAACTTCTTTAATATTTGAATGCTCTGAATAAAAGGAAAAAATTAATGTTGAAGCCAAATATATTGCAATTCCACTCGTTAATTTATCTTAATATTATTAAAATCATTCGCGGACAAATCAGTTTATTACACATTTGTTTTTCTGACAAATTGACTTAAAAAAAACTATAATCCTTCTTTTATTCATTTAAAATTAAAATCATTGTATTATTAGTATATGTTCGTATTATTTTTTAAAGATACAGTGGCGAGCTCTAAGAGCTTAAGCCTTTGGACTCCAAGAGTCTAATCTCGAGACTCATAGTTAGACTACACACGGATATACCCAGAGACACGACACGGTCGTGTAAGTCGTGGCTCTGTGTATATGCGTGTGTACAGTTTAACTAAGAGCCCCGAGATCGTCATGAGAGTGTCCAAAAGCTTGCACTCACTTACCCCCTCTCTTTGAACTCTTGGAGCTTGTCACTGCATCGAGCACTGAAAACCCAAAATTCATTTCCGTATACAGAACAATAAATGTTGTAAAAATAAGTTACAAAAACGTGCATGATTGTGACATTGACATGTATTTCTGGTAACAGGAAGTAAATTACAAAAAAAAACACGAACTGAGGAAGCAAGTGCAAGAATTGCAAAGGGAAAATCAGGGATATCATGAAACAGAGGATGAGAGGCAAAGAAAAGCTTGGAAAGAAGAACGGAAGCAGAAAAAATGGCAATCTGAAAAGGAAAAAAGAAGCAAAGAATCAATGGAAGCAAGAGAAGGCGAGAAGGAGAAATCAAGGAACTTGAAATGGTACAAAGTGTTTTACAGATACAATAAATGTGGGCATTCGTATGTATATGTCAATATGTATGAATGAGTCCGCGTTTTTTTTTTGTTTTTACATGTACAAGTAAATATTTAATTTTTTCATTTCTTAACATATTCACTTCATATAATATAAATTATACATAGTATATAGACTATATAGTATCTGAAACGCATTCATTTTACATTGTTATCTATTAATATCAGCCCTTACTCAATCAATATTTTTAGAGCTACAAGATATTACAGGGATTTTTAATTTACGCTCCATCGATTTATATCCTGATCTTATAGGTAGTATTAAATTCTCCAAATTGTAATATACAAAATACGTGGTATACCATAAGACTGTATGATAATTGGAGAAAATTAAAAATATCAATTTCTTTTTTATTGGCACCCCAAATCCTCAAAATTTTAACGGATACACTTTCGGACGAACAGTGACCTATGTTAACAATTTCATAAATATCTTGTACATTAATCGATACACGACAGTACTCTCTTAAAAATGATAGCATCAAAACAGGGAAATTCAGCGAGTTAAATATAGGTCCGCAATTGTTTAAATAATTGTTTATTGATTTATTCTTGTGTGATAAACTAGCGGAGGCTCACACAGTTTTGGAATCATCACCTGGGCGGTAACATGGAGTGGGTACATCGTGTACAAAAAAAGTAATCTGTAAGGATTTCCGGAAGTGATTTGTAATACTAACAATCAGCGGACATGAACACTTTTTTAAATCATCTACACAGCGAATTTTTAATTATCTAGACAACCATTTTAAGTTTTGTATTCATCGGTTCTAAAAAATTTGATCTGTGCCTTCAGGGTTTCTGTATTAGATGTATAGTAAATCACGTTGATTCGATGCTGACGTAATAGACATTGTAGGTAAACAAACTCCGTTGGATGATGATAAGTCTAGAGATAAGTATGTTCTTCATCTGATAAATTTACAGAACTGTCGACTATAGTTAGACTATAATGAAGAACTGTCATGTTTTCCATATTATTGTTGTTTGATAGTGGAAGTGCATTGAGCACACGATTCAGACATGTTATTTATTTATATAATGGGAAATAAATGTTCAATAATAAAATGATTTTGTAAGTTATATTCAAATAGTTATGACGTCCAAACTGAATTTATTTGGAAGTATACGTGATGTTGCCTACTGGCGCGGCGTGCAAGAATTATTAGAAATCTTTTTGTGTATACACATCGTACCTATATTAGGAGTACTGAGATCTCAAAATGTCAAGTGAAGCTCACGATAAATATTAAGCTAAAATCGAGAGAATCAGCACAGACATTACGTAAAGCGAAGATTTTATTTTTGGGACATTTACAATCATACTGCTATGGTGATCGCACTCAAATAAGAAGTTTCGTAGACGATAAATGTACAAATGGTACATTAGATATTTTTTTAGTATGGACGCTTGACACTTTGGAGAATAATGTAAAATTGATGGGAAGGGGTAGGGGGAAACTTACTAATCGGTGTATTGCCTGCGCCAAGTGTCTACGTATAAACACTGAGACTAACTCCTTACTACCTTCCGCTCCCGTTGCCAAAGACAAGAAGATAACTAACTAGTATCGATTCAATCAGCAGAATCAAGAGCTGGACGAACGGCGAGACTTGATTGAATACATGGAAAAAAGATTTAGAATAAGAAACCTCCAATTGTTGTGGAACTACTGCACTTCCAAGGTTAGGAGCCTAAGACCCCTAGAATAGCCAGAGCTCAATTTTTCTTGGAAGTCTCTTGGCTCCAACATCTAAAGCTGTAAAGCTACGGTATTAAACTAAAAAGTGAAAGAAAATACACACGTGTACGTGCGTGCTGACGTGTCTGTATTCATACGTTTTTCGTCGCTTGGGAGAAAAAAGGTCCCATTTCATATTTGCGCTAAGAAAGGTCCTATTTCGGATTTGCTCTAAGAAAGGTCCCATTTCGGCCGAGCGGTAAGAAAGGGCATATTTTGGATTTGCTCTGAGAAAGGGCTTGTTTTGGCCGATCGGTAAGAAAGGGCCCATTTAAGACTTGCGCTGAGAAGGGGCCTATTTCGTCGATAAAAAAATTGGACATAAATTATTGTTTATTGCCTTCAATTTTAGTAAATAAATTCGTTCATTTAATAAATTACGTTATATAGCTTACCCTAAGTATTGGTAAATATTAGCAAATGCAGCTAGCTCGGCTGAAATAGGCTCTTTCTTACCGCTCAGCCAAAATAGGCCCTTTCTTAGCGTAAATCCGAAATGGGACCTTGATCCTCCAAAGCGACGGTATATACCGAGTCCCTTATCGGAGCCGTATGTTGGAGTTGAGAGACTTCCAAAAAAAATTGAACTCTGACTATTTAACGACGAGGGTTCCAGACTCCTAACTTTGCAATACGACTCTCCAGCCCAGAGAAGACTCAATGGTTCAACCGTCGTCTAAATCGTAAGCAAGGTGAAGGTGACAATACCAGATGCAGGAGACAGATGACAAGCAACGCGTGGAGAGACGATGGCTATAATAAAATCAGCTGAAGATATAAGAGAGGAGCCGTAACAATGTAAAATTTATACAAAGAATTTCGGAAGCAGCGAATTATACCCGAGCAGCTGCAGGAAGAGAACAGAAATATGAAATAAATACGGATTTGCATGATGCACAAAAAATAGCGAAAGAGTAAAGTAAGTGCAGTCAAAGATGCGGACGCAATACGGTGCATTTACACGATAGTAACAGTAGAGAAAAGCAGAGAGTCGATGAGGTGAGCAATATAAATACGCCCATAGGAGACAGAGACAGTCACTAGCGACTAAACGTGCAGCAAAAATATGCACAAAGGGAGTAAATGAATAACATACCGGATAAGATGTCAGAAAGCGAATGAGATTATAATAAAAAGGTTAGGAGGAACAGGAAACAGATTTTAATGGAAAATTGAGTAAAAAAAAAGGAAAAGTTTTTAAAAGAAGAAATTCAGGAGATAGTTTGGAAGAACACGAGAGAACTAATTTATGGCCAAGAGGTACGAGTACTGAAAGGAGAAGTACTGCTAAAACTAGAATCTGTCAAAAATACTTTACAGTTTTACAAAAATAAAATATAAGCTTGAAAACATTGGTATTAATGTCGAGAATGAGCATACTGAAAGAGAAAAAGCAGTAATGGACTGGCTGAGAAGTGTTAAAGAGTAGAAAACCAACAATAGACCGCCAGTGAATGTGGGATACATGCAAATCAGAGTGTAAGGAGTGTAGTGTAATTGGCATGAATGCTGGGGCAGGCCAAAACATTACACACGCACGGGAGCAGATGGAAAAGAAGAAGTGCATCATCAGCAACAAGAGCATGCGTGAGATATAGGTATAGGTGACTGATGAGGGGATACGATTTAAATCCTGGAATGTAGCAGTTTCAATAATTAAATTTTAGCAGGAAATTTTGTAAATAATTTTGATTAAGTACTTATTTAATAAGCGTGGGTAGAAGAAGATAATAAAAAAGAGTGTATAAATAAATTAAGTAAAAATATTTTATGGACAGGAAAGCCGTAATCAAAAAGAATGAAAAGGGGAGAGTTGTTTTGGTAGGAATTAATCAAAATTTAAGGAATTACCAATTCTTTATTGGAAATATCGTGTAGGTATTCGAAATAGAAACAAGAGTAAAAATACAAAAACATATAATGATATAAGGATATTTACAGTGTACAATAATAAAAAAGTTTTTGATAAGATTCTAGGAAAATTATAAAGTCAAATTGAACTAAAAGTAGAAGGCGGAGACGGAATTATAATAGCAGGCGATTTAAATGCTACAATAGGAGAGGAGCAAGTAGAGACAGACACTTATGTGTATAGCCAAAAAAGTAAGAGAATGAAGTGCTAAACAGTGAAGGCTAAAATACTGTAAAAACTGTGCGAAAACTTAGAATACGTAATGAAGAACGTGTATACAAGGGAAAGATAGCTTCTGTTGGAGAAGGGGACGAATTGGTCTTTGATTGAATATTTGTTACGTGGTGTATCAGCCAGAGAACGGCTGTCTCGACACCACGTCACAAATTGAAAAAAAACTGTCTCACTCTACCTTACCTCGTCCCGTTGCGGCGGGTTTTTTCTCCTCTAGTAGGTATTATACAAAGTTTCTTATAAGTATTGGTGGCCACAATTATATCGTCCAAGTATTCAAAGACATCAGGTAAAACCACCGAAACTGGAACGATTACGCAAACCTAACTTATTTAACAGTTAATAGAAAAAACAAAATCGATTTTGTTTTAAAGGAACCCATTAGATACTGAATGTTATGTATTCATTTGTTATTTAAAAATAAAAATTTACTCATGATACTACTTACAATTTATTTAAAACCAATTATCTCATAAGGGTTAACACTGCCTTAAATGGAACGGCATTTTTGGAGACATTCTTTAAGTCAAACGAAGGCTTACCTTAACTGGAACGAAGTGACTCACAGGCAAATAAATACGATACAGCAGAATCAAAATTATATGAAAGTAATAAAAAGCACTGTGAAATAAATGAAAGAATGTAATTTAATTTTTTATTACAAAATTACAATAAATTAATACGAATTTGTGAAGTTATTTTTGATACTGTGTTTACGTCAAACGTGAACTTTTAGATTGAATTTTCAATTTCATTTTAGTTTAGTATTTTCTATTCAATTTAATAGCTACAATTCTTGAAATTTATAACGATTGCTGTATTGATATTTAAGTTCGAACTTTATGTTTTGAACGGCTTCTCACTTTCGCAGTGATATATTTGCTTTAATAACACCTTTACTTTGATTTCAAAGCATCAGTTCAACTTTCACTTTATTATGTCTACTATTATATTGTAACTCTTTGCTGTAAATCAAATGTATGTATATATTGTATAAGCATGGAAAATCCCTAGTATATAAGTTTGTACATATTCGAATATTATCTACGCTATAAAGTATGAATCATATCTGTCTCAACCTGCTACGAGTAAACACCTATTTGCTCGAGCACATGCTGTTATGCACTCATACGCTGTACTCAAATTAAACGCTGCTAAATTCTAAACCGCTGAAACAACAAGTTTTCTTCTTTAACCAAGTATTTTCCTCCTTAAGTTCCTAAACAAAATAAATAAAGATCCCCGCATTCGGCAAGTGCTCGGCTTAAACGGAACATACTGTAATCTCTGGTCTTTAACAAAATTTTGTCGATTAACGATTTTCTTGTTTAATTTGTAATTTTGCACGTAATATCTCAATTTCAAGTTTGTAAAGATCTTCAATGATTCGTAGTTGTTCAGTAAGATTATTTGCTTCTACAGATGATTTGGAGGTGTTTTCTGCATTTGTTTTAGTTCTTAATAATTTCTTTACAACTTTTAACAGAGAACTAAGTTCTGTTTTATTTTTGGATAGTAATTTTTTGTATCTTGATTGTATTTAGCGGCATTTTGTTGTTCCTCCTTCTCTGTTCTCATTTTCGCTTTTTTCTACTTATTTAAGATCATTTGTTGATCTTGCAAAATTTTTTATTTTCTGTTATTGTTAAAATATATTTTACGTGGTCAACTGCGTTGACAATAACCTTATAAGGCTTTCCTTTGCCTTTTGGTTTGATTTGCGGAATTTTCGCAGACCTCTTCAAATCAGCCGAAATATCTTAATATTTAAAATTAGAAGTCGACATGTTTTTTTTCATTTCTTGTGAGTTTTCACAGCTGTGGGATTTACTGCTCGTAGTTAAATCTAGAACTGCGTCGACTGAAAAATTTACAGCAATCTTCCTACCAGAAATATCCTTATCAATAACATGGACAGATTGAAGAGCATTTTCTTCCGAAGAAAGTACAAACGGATTATCAACTACCATTGCCTCCCAACTCATCAGTTCAGCTGATAAAATAGTACTAATAATGTGGTAGAATTAGGTTTTCGGCCTAGAAAATTTCTATTAGACCTGAAAAAAATACGATAGCTAGTTTTTTAGAATTTTAAAAAATTAGAGTACTTTTTAACAACTGAAGATGCCAGCAAAGGCCCAAAAAAAACGGTAAAAACGGCCAAAACGTGTTTATTGCGTCCAAAAGAAAAACTACAAATCATACAAAAAAATGTTGTATTAAAAAGATGCGCAATCTAAAGACGAAAAGAATGAGTCGTCATGGATCCAAATCGGTCAAGCCGTTTTGTCGCAAATGGCAAAAACCACCTTTTTGAGTCGTTTTTTCAAAATTCAATAACTCGCGTTCTAATGTATATAAAGGGCTAAAATTTTGACTGAAAGTAGGTATTGTAGGCCTCAACATGTACACTAAATTTAAGCAGGACTTCTGCACTACCTACGAAGTTAACAACTTTCACTGCAAATTTTTACTATTATGGAATCATAATTATACACTGTTATCGAAGTGCAAAAAGTTAACAAACAAGTTCGCTGTTACTATTTAGATGGCTGTAACACATACTGTCTCTATTATGAAGAAAAACATTTATTCATGAAGTATACGAATAATCAAAAACCTACCGTCCTTTTTTTACAGTCATATAGAAAAAAAAAGCAACGGTAAGTATTATGTATTAAGTAATAACATTTTTTAGGGTGCTACTATTATTTTAATTAAGTTGTAAATACATGCAACCTTGATATTATTGTAATCTACCCCATGATAAAAAAAAAAATTTTTCGTTGCTTCGTTCCGGTGATATCGTTATTTTTGGTGCGCGATTTCATACTGAACGCGCTAGCTCAAAATCTTCGGAGCCTCGGCCTCGATGGGTAACTACGACGATTTCATTGGCCGGAGGGCAAAACTGCTGTTTTTTGCAATCGATTATTCCGGTACTTTGACTTTTTCAAAATAAACGGTATTTCACTACGTTATAGCAAGTATTGACGAAGACAAGTCCGTTTGTAAAATTGGTCTACGTGGGCCCAAGACTTTTTTAGAGCCGTATTTCAAGAGGACCTTTTTTTTGTTTTTGCAGCGGTATACGAAAACTTCACATCTGATCCTGCTGAAATTTAGTGTGCATGTTGAGGGCTCTGATACCTACTCTGAGTTTAAATTTCAGCTTTTTATAAAAATTAGAATGCGAGTTATTAAATTTCGAAAAAATTGCCCAAAAAGATGGGTTTTTGCTATTTGCGACAAAACGGCTTGACCGATTCGGACCCACCACAAATCATTCTTTTTGTATTTAAATTAGGCATCTTATTAGTGCAAAACTTTTTTTCGTATGGTTTGTAGTTTTTTTCTAGATGCGAAAAACCCGTTTTGGCCGTTTTTACCATTTTTTTGGGGGGCTTTTGCTGGCATTTTCAGTTGTTAAAAAGTACTTTAATATGTTACAATTCCAAAAAACTAGATATGGTATTTTTTTGGGTCTAATAGGAATTTCCGTGATATTCAAGGCATTTTTAGCTGATTCTACTACACTGTAATAGTATTGGGTGTCACACTAACTGTATCAGTATGAAAATTCATACCTACATCAGACGTATTTGTCTTTTTTTTGCACCCATGCCTGTATTAGTGCCAGTTTCAGATGTATTTGTAGCTTGTTTTGAAGTACCCAAAGGAATGGAATTCGCATCATGAATATAACTTGCATTTTTTTCTAAAGGTTCTATTACAATTTCATTCATAGAAGTATGACTGCTAGACGTACTTTTATTGACTATTTCCAAGGCTGTTTCAATGCTATGGTCATTATTATAGTCGTTTTTAAATAGATACATATTTGGGTCACTAAAATCTAACTCTTATAGTGGTAAAGCACTCTCTGTCGAATCATTTGTATTAGATACAGTAGACGAACAAAGAATACTTTCACTATTTTCTATGAATTGTTTATGATCAGATTTAAGATTTGTATTTGTTTCCCTAATTGCAGACATGGATTTTAGTTTTTTCCAGGTTTCGAACAAAGTTTCCTGCCTTACATTACCGCACCGGTCCAACTTGCATCCAAATCATGTTGTTGAAATTTTTGCAATACATCAGGTGATAGCAAGTTTTTCTCACACATGTATATAAAGGTATTTCTTTGATCATCTGATTGCTCAACAACAAGTGCATCATTAAGTTCACTACGTTCTTCTTTAGAACATTGTAATTTACAGCATCGGGGTCGAACATATATATCAACTGAACTATCATCAAGTCTCCAGGCCTTCTTACAATTCTTGTATTGATTCTTCAACACATGAAATAAGGAGACGTCTAATGGTTGCAGTACGTGTGTCGAATTGGGATATGATCCCAATAGTACAATTTATGTCTCAATACAAAAATATATCAAATCCATTGTCAAATGGGATAAGTGGTTGTTAACGTAAAGAATGGCAGGAAAGTCATACTTGTTTTCGACTAACCACTCATAAAAGATATTTTTAATATATTTTAAAAACTATCGCCTGTCATTCATCCTTTTTCAGTGTTACCTACACCCTAATCCCCAGGTATGTTTTCCAAGACAGATTTCCTAGGTCCAGTTTTTACATCGAACAGCACCATAGGTGGAAGCAACACTCCAGATACTGCGACTGTGAACCGTACAGTCAAGCTGGCTTTCTCTTTACGACTCACAAGTTTATGTACTGATTTTGAGTCGTTTTTTGTTAAGACTGCATTGCTAATGGGTGGTACGAGCATGTATGCACTTTTATCTAAATTAAATATTCTACTCGGATCCAAATTAAATAAGTCTTTTTCTTCAAGATAAGACTCTAGCTTTGTAAACCACTCCCTGAGATTGGTTTCAGAGACACTTGCTCGAGTGATGGTCAAGTTTTGAGCCATTCTTACACTTATGTTTGGATGGCGTTTCATGTAGCTACTATACCACTTATCACCTGGACGACCACTCTCAATAAATCAGACATAATAATATTTTTACAATAAGTCATTACAGTATCAAGTAACTGGTTTTCATTCACTGGTAAATCATTTTTAGCACAGTAAATTATCCATTTTACAATGTTGTCCTCTTGCTCCAGACTTAAGTAGGTAGGAGCACCCTTTTTGCAATCATCAGCTGACTTTTAAAATCTGGTTGAGAAAATTGAAAATATGAAACGTTATCCGAGAAATTGAGCCAAATCTGAAAAAATTCAAAAATTTTTGTTCGTCAATTTCTTGAAAACCCCATTCATTTTTTTTCCTTGAAAATTTTTTTACTCTTTTTTAATACCATAAACTATTGTATAGTCAAATAGCAACATGCCGAATTGATTAAATCACGACTTAGGAATTTCTTCGTCAAAAATGAGGTTTTTTCGATGAAAACTTAATTAAACTTTTTTTCATCTTACCAATTATTAGCACTTTGTCAGACTGTTTATACGTTTGGGTTTGATTTCTGGATTATAAAACTTATTTTAATTTACATCCAGAAAATGTCCTTTTAAAGTAAGTTTTTTTTCAATCGATTTCGTGCATTTGAAAAGAAGTTACAGCAGTTTTAACATATCAAAGCTTAGAGTGAGCAAAACTTTCTATTTTTCTTTGTGATGCAACTATAAACTTTGTCATTTTTTTACAGCCGTATTGTCGAGACACTATTTTGTAGTTCAGTCTCTTAGAGCATGACAGTACCAATTCTGACTTATCAATTATTCGATTATCGATCAATGTACTACGCATGCGCTGCTTCTTAAGGCCTGGCCTTAAAGGGCCAACAGTGTTGCAGACTACGTAAATTGATAATCCATTAGATAGGCTTTGTTTTTGTTGAAAGACGTTTTAGTTATAGAATTTTTTTGTAAAAATACTAGAATATTTCTTTTCTTAGTGGCTGAAAGCTAGATATGCAGACGCAAGTCATTAAAAATACAACCTGAAGGTGTGAGCACTATGATGTTAGTACCCTAAAAGTAATACGAGAAAAAAAATTGTGAAGCAGACATGACATAACTAAGCCAGAAAAAAAAATATCATACTCACTAAAAATTTAATCATACATCTTGCTTGCTTTCTTGTCGTGGGCGAGCTGCATGACCGTGGTAGGAAAACAGCCCACCTAAAATGTGCATTCCTAGTCATACACACGAATCGTCTACCGAGGGCGAGCAGCTCGTTTTCGACGTACAGGCAGGTAAACCGAAAAGTGTTCGTTCTTTATGTTAAATGTTTGCCTCACTTGATTTTGTGCTGTTGTCTACATTACGCTGCCCACCATTTTTAGATAGTATTGATTATTCTAAATTTGATAAATTTATTTATTTCAGGGCGAAAAAAGAAGTATAGTACCCACCAAATCTGAGTTCTGTTGAGTTTCTCATTTTATTATATACACAACTAAGTTCACTTTTGTACTCCTTTTTTTGTAAGTATTTAATTACAAATTATTCTTACTTAAAATATTTTTCTAGTATCGTAAAAAAGTTCAAGATTAGAAAACTCCAGGTAGTTTAGTAATACATGTAGATTTTGCAGAAAATTGGACAGTAATTTTAAGAAATGAAATTAAACGTTACTACTGGAATGAAAATTAAATATCGATTTTTACTGTAGTTTGTTTCTATGAAAATGAAAAGACTTTAAACTTTGCTGTGATCGGTGATGATCGAATATATGATTCAGCTCATGCACTATTAGCTATAGATAGGATTGTAAATCACATAAAGCAACTATTCAACTCGCAGACTTTAGAAGAAATAGTAATGATGACAAGCCACTTGAAAAACCGTTATCAATTTTATGAATTAAAAAGATCTGAGATCAATAAAAGATGGATATTTTCTGCTACGGGACACAGCAAAGGTTCTTGTGATGGTATTGGGGGTTTATTAAAACATTTTGCTTTAAAACATAATTTAACGATTGAAAATTTAAACTTTATCCGAAATGCAGAAGATTTTTCTATTCACATAAGGTCTCATACATCATCTATTTCTATACTACTCTTACCAAAATCTAAAGTGATGCAATTTTGAAAAAAAAATGATGAGTGGAGTAATGTCCCACAAATAAAAAGCATCCAAAAAAATCATTGCTGGAAATACGACAAAAAAGAAACTTTCATGTCTAGGACTGCTCAACATGAGTGGATAAAAATGATTCAACATTAATTTTGTTTTACTGCTTCCTAAATGATGCAATGTATATATTATATCATTATAAAATAAACAATTTAGTATATTTTTCTTGTTTTGTAAATTATTTTTTTTTTCAAAAAATCTTGAATTTTTACTTCATAGTTAAAAATTTTCATCTAATAAAGTAAAATTATTTAATACATACCTAGGGAAATAATTTTCAATTTTCGTGTCGTTATTATGCTTCAGTAGTAAAAAAAAAAATTTGAAGCAACTAATCAGTCCTAATTGACAAAGTTATTGTTCACATACTACAAGCTTTTTAATGTTAAAGCTGCTGTAACTTCTTTTCAAATGCATGAAATCAGTTGAAAAAAAACTTACTATAAAGGTGAATTTTCTAGCTGTTTAAAAATGGAGTATTTTGATCGAGCTATTACAAAAAAAAAAGATAACTTTTTTGCTAAACCCCAAAACATATGTCTCCTTAAATTTATCTAAAAATAATATAAAATTATTTCGGAGTCATTTGGTGATGGTCGTAGTGCATGCCTGTATGAAGACGAGATGGGTTCGGCCTGCAGAACCTATAAGTATCGTCCGGCTTTTTGTGTAAAACGGGAGCCTGATCGTAAGTACTGGCCAATCTCTCAATGATTCCGTTCTTGAATGATTGCTCCACCTCTTCCACGGAGATCCCGTGCATCTTTGGCGACATCCTCCAGTGGAGTGTCGTGTCTCTTAACGGCTTTTCGGCCGAATATATGATGCTGTCCATAAGCTGCTCGATTTCTTATAGCTCCTTTGTAGAAATTTTACTTATTTCCGCGCACTCGGCCAGCAGCGTAGTTTTTTATGTGTCCCCTCTATTCTTGAAGGAATGCCACTTTCCCTCAAACACTCGAAATAATCCTCGGCCTAGTCGTGAGTCCATATCAAATAGGTCCTGGAAATCTCGTCCGAAGATAAATCTTGGTTGATATCTATAACTGCCTTGACCTGTAATTCTCGCGTGTGGCCGTCAATTTCACAGCTGATCTTAAGGATACCAGATACTCTGGACAGAGTAGCATTCACGATAACGATCGCTGCATTTATTGGCATTGATCGTTCTCTGAATCTTTCCGCTAGTCTCGAACTTACCAAGGGCTATTTGCCCTAGTATCAAGGAAGGCGTCATACCCTTGTCCTTCCGAAACTACTGAAAGAGACGGACGATTTTTGTTACTGACCTCGCGGTCTCCTCCTGTGCCCCCTCTAAATTTTCCTTATTCCTTCGTCCTATCTCACATTTTGGTGATTCTTCAGATTTATATAGTCCCAGCCCTTGGCTTGATTGAGAAGTTTCGCTTTTGACGTCTAAAAATAAAACTTTGCTACAGCCAAACGCTTGGTCCTACTCTAGAAGGACAACGTTCGAGCTAGCATCCCAAAAATTTCCACGCTTTCCATTATCTTCGAAAAGTTTTTTCAAAGAAGTTCTTAAGATCCTCTTCGTCGACTGACGGGGGTTTTCCATTCCTTCAGGTCGAGATTCGCTCCTTCTTCTCTTGTCACTTGATTCCCCAATCCATCGTCGTCCTGACATTTTCAGAGTCAAGTTTCCACTTCTATCTTAAAGCCGATTTTCTCGGTTTTAAGACTTTCCTCTCTCTTGAAATCATCCACTTGAAGGGCAAAGTCTTGATCTTAACCCGTAACTTCTTTAAAGTACCAAAGTTACTCATTCTCCTCAGTCTTTCGATTCCACTCCTGTGACTGCCAGATAGGGTCGCCAGGCCGTCTCTCCTCCCCGGAGCCACTATCACTATCCAGCAGTAGCACGTCGAGTATTGTACTAAGCTTTACGTATTCTTCCTGCTTATTCTCCTCTTCTACCCGTCTACCCTTTAAATACCGCTCGTCACCCCGTCTCGTCATCCTCTCGATGCTCTCTTGGGAGTACTCTGCCGCAGTTCTATCGTCGTAAGCTACTGATCTCTAACTTTCACTTGGTGATTATCCTGCCAGCTTATTGGCGTTCTCTCGTTTTGGCTCTCGAAAAACTTGCCTAGGAACCGAAGTAGGTTTTTGCTTTTCTCCAAATTCCACTTCTTGTCGTTAGCACGCTCATCCTCGCTCACTTTCTCGATAAGCCTACAATTCGCATTCTCGCAACTCTTCATCAACTGCAAACTCTCTCTTAAAGTTTTCTGACGGATGATCTGCGGAGGTTGCAGAAACTAGTTCGTTTAGTTCTGACCCCCACACGCCCAGTTTCTTAAGTATTTTGCCAAAACATGCACTTTGTACATGATGAGAAAACCATTCCAGGGGTGTCGCTAACTTGACACCTTGTATCAGCCTTTGGCTTATTTACGGCCTGTGCCTTTCTTGCCGGGAAGTTGCGCGCCATGTGCCTCTTTACTCTGCACGTATAACATATCGCCTTGTGGTATCCGGATGAACGATGTCCTACAGCCCAGCATGTATAACACGTCATGATAAACCCGCTCCTTCCTGAGGATTCATGTCGCCTCGCCGCGGTCGTCTGCTTTGGGCTAGTACCGTCAAGTCTAATAAGTGCCTTAACAGAATGAAGATATCACTCTAATTTTTGTTTTATTTTACAGCTATTTGGACTAAGTATTTAGTAAAACTATAGCTAATAGTTAAATTATGATGTAAAGAATTATAATTTGTGATAAGATTTGGAAATATTAGAAAAAAAAATGGGCTACAAAATTTAGATTGTCTATACAATTTCCTGAAAATTCGTCTTTGGTGGGTTTTCGTGGTTGCCGATCACGAGTATAAATTTAGTTTTAAAATATTCAATACGGCCGATCCAATTTGGCGGACAAAGATCGTGAATTAAATAAAAATTATTTTCAAATTAAGGGAGTTTTTTCCTAATTTATTATGAAAATTTGTTACACTTAAAATGAATAATTTGTTACACTCTATATCAATCTCGCCTTCGCGGTTATATACGCGTATCAGTGCAAGTGTTAGACGTGTTCGTATGTAGCTAGATCGCTAGCGCGCTAGACTGACGAGTCCCAGCTAGCGATCGAGGACGAAACGAATCCCATCCTTTTTCTCCTATCTTC
>JAPYYV010004977.1:0-17120 GCA_030522625.1 Copidosoma aretas
AACATTGGGTTTTGGGTACTTTGGGTTGATTCTTACAACTAATCAGTGTATTGCCTGAGTCATGACCAGATGTTTACTAATAAACACCAGGACTAACTCTTGCACACCTATGATCGCGTTGCCGTAGCGTAAGAGAAACAGTTAATCGACCCTCGAAATCAGCAGCACTGGCGGAACGACGAGCCCTGGCTTGAGTGGTCACCCATCCAAGTAGTAGCCGCGCCAAATGGTGCTGGACCTCGTTGATCGACAAAACTGCGACTCTACCGCTGCGCCACCGTCGACCCCTATAGCACGTATATCGCGGTGAGTAGCAGAATCGCCTCCGCAAAGACGACCACGACGACGACGATGATCACTAGATGATTTGTGGTCGTCAATGGGTGACTTGCGTGACGTATCTCACCGATCATAATTACTGCCTGCTGGATATACCTATACGAGCTCGCCCCCGGCTTCTGTGCCGCTACCGATGGCTGTCTTCGCTGCTTCGGCCGTCTCTGAGCTCGTGATATATAGTCTGTGCGAGCTTTTTGTGAGCTTTGAGTAAGACATTACGGTATTAAGCTTGTGATGTTATTAACAAAAATAATAGTTATGAACCAGCAAGGGAAAATAATTTTTCAATAATGATACATGTACAGGTGTTTGGTTTTGTATGCAAAATTTAATGATTGATAAGAAGTAGGAATAAAGTTACCCAAGAGCAGATTTATCTCGTTTATTTGAGATTTCCAATCTTCAGTCACTAACAATGTATATATCTTTATATAGTAATTGTGTCTGCTGACAAATATCAGATAAGATGTAAAGGAGTCGACGGTGGCGCAGCGGTAGAGTTGCAGTTTTGTCGATCAACGAAGTCCAGCACCATTTGGCACGGCTAGTACTTGGATGGGTGACCGCTCAAGCCATTTGGCACGGCTAGTACTTGGATGGGTGACCGCTCAAGCCAGGTCAGTCCTGGTGTTTATTAGTAAACATCTGGTCATGACTCAGGCAATACACCAATTAGTTGTAAGAATCAACCCAAAGTACCCATAAACCCAATGTAATTAAAATTCAATGTATTATCGTAAAATAATAATGTAATATACCATTGTAGCTATAGAAGCCTTTAAGGACTTAGTAAAGCTTTGAATAAATACACTACGCAAGTAGGTATTTATTTTAAAAAAAAAAAAAAAAAAAAGATAAGATGTAAAGAAATGTTTTGTTTTATAATCAAATCTTTAAACGATGAAGTCTATAAACTATATAAACACGTGATTCCCAGAGTTGATGGTTTTATTAATTTTTTATTAGTGACGAACTGCACAAAATTTTCAAGCCTTTACGTTTTAAAAAACTCTATTTTCTGTATTCGCACAGATGATACAGGTCGCTTCAATGGTATTTTTTATACAACAGAGGCATATGATTTGTCGATAAACACAACGTAAGAATATGATTGTAATCATTTATAAGTATAACACTTAAAAAAAATGTGATCACGTAGTGCCTTTTGAGTTTCGTTACAAAATAATACAAACATTAATAACCAGCAATTATAGACGCCCTTTTGGGTTTTAGGACATAATTTTATAATTTAATTATAAATAAGCATACGATTAAAAATGAAAATTTTTTTTTCTGAGTCGATAGAAAAAAGGATCAACTATCCTGTACATTTGTCATTTTTTGTTGAGAAACAGTTTAATTTCTAAAAACTCAGAAATAGTCGATTACCCAAAATTATGTGTCCGAATATAGGGTACTTTACCTTATCTTTCGAACAACTGATCTGCTAAGGGCGTATGCTGCCACACGTATAAATACAAAATTTTTCGCTTTTAGCTTATTAGATACTGTTTTGGGGACACCAGAATTCTTTCTTCCATAATGCAGTCATATACCTTGTTGAAAATACCGATTCCGAACAATGGTTAATTAACAACAAATAAAAATGTTAACAACAAATAATAATTCACAACAAATAAAAATGTAACTGTTTTCATAAAAAGTAATGATGTTTTGCTGGAAAATTTAGTTCATGATTCCGGCAGTGTCAGCGGTACTTGAGATATACTCGTAGTATAACCTACCGCGGGAGGTAGTGAAAAATGTCAATTAAATTTTTACTCTACTTCTCTAATTATGTGTAATATACTGTTTTATTCCCAAAAAGAGATGTAGAACTTTCACCCCTAAAACCAAGGAAGAAATGGTGTAGTTTTGGCTACGGTATGGTAAAAATGATCATATTATTTCAGTTTTCGTTAACAAATGTATCAAAAAGTATTGCTCCACAGATTATTATAGTAGTTTTCGACACAAATGTGCATCTCTCCAGGGCGGTTCCTGGGCCCGAGGGTGCTTGCGAAGTAACGCCCGAGGGACTGTAGGGACCGCCCTGGTCGGATGCACATGAGTGGAGAATGCTATTTTTTCTACCGAGGGCGCATCAGCCTCTCAAAAACGCTCGAAGTAGGAAAACTACTATACTACATATGCAAGTGGACAATGAGTTTTATGAAAAGCTACCGCAATGATCAAAGAGGTTCATGCGTAAATCGAACACTGAGCAGGAAAAGTAAAACTTGGAGAAGTCGCTTATTAAGTTATTATATATTATGTCCTACTTTTTAAAAACTTTTTCTTGTAAGCTCTGTTGATCCCGAAGTACCGTATGAACCTTTTCAATAATCAAAACTGATTTGTTCTTATATTTGTACACGAATAGGGGTAAACAGTGCAGTTGTTGACCCCCCGACAGTGATTGACCGTCACGTGTATTTTTAAATGGAGCCTATATATATATAGATATACAAATCACACAAGGGGTAAATCACTCTAAAGGTGTCAATAACTGAAGCGTTTATCCCTACTGAGGCTAACGTAAAATAGCAATTTTCATGGGGCATGAAAAATCGTATACGCACCACGGGCGGGAATAACGAATGCTCAGATCACATGTTTGCTCGGCTTCGCCTCTGATGGCAATATACTACGACATATACATCAGATCAGAGAATACATAATACATCTCTTTATTTTATTAACAATACTGCCCACACTAATTAATATTATCGAAGTATCAGTATCTTTGCACTCATATCAATGCTATTTTGTGAAATTACGAGGCCATATTGGGGACGCGTGACGATAGACGTAAGTTTTCTTATGAGACATGGCAACGTTACTATATGCACTAGGATCGATACTATTAAGTTTTTAGCAATATAGTATGCAATATGGTGGCTAACTACTTCGAATAAAGAACGCCATCAGTGGGTTGAAAAATGTATCGAGTTCATTGCTTAATAAATTTATGATATATTTATAACAGTAATACATGTTATCGACGATTAATCGCATGCGTGCTACCAAGATTTATATAAATATGACAAATTTACGTGATCCATTTACAACAGACTATTTAGACATAATTTGAGAGGCGAGCTTAAATTTACCTATGTTACGAAACCAGTAAATATTTTGAATATATTAGGTTTGTAATGGTAGTGATTGTGTACGCCATGTCTGGCAGCATCTATATAGGCAGGGCGATTAATTTTGCCAAATTTTATGTCAGACAAAATCAGACTTTTTATTAACGATACGCAACCAGATAAAACTTGATTTGCTTGATAGTTTTTTACATAAATATTATAAAAAAATCATGCCAGACACCGTAGCTCGTAGGTGGGGTCGTCCACCCCGCCAGACTTCGCGAAACAGGACAATTTTAGCACTTTTTCTGCGTGATAGGAGACCGATTCATTTTTACAGGGTTACTTTTTTAATTAATGTTATTGACGAATATAAACATGCCAGACACATGGGGTGGGGCTGTAACCCAAAGTCGGATAATTTTGTCGTTATCTTTGGGTGATACGAAACTGTCTGGCACTGGAACATTTGATCAATTACAAGATAATAATATTGTCTTATGCGTGCCAGACATATAGGATTATCTTGCCAGGCATACTTAAAGTTTCAAATTACAGAAAAATACTTTAAAAGATAAAAATACATCTGGTTGGCTATTATTTAATTGATCACGACGATTGAAATACCAAAATAGTTTAACATTTATGATTTTAATCCTATTTTAAGAGGACGTTGGGATGTAAGAGGTTAGGTTCTGTGGGGATTCTGCCGCTTCCAACTTTTCTCCTCTTTTACGTAATGAAATCGGATGATATTTTGTAGATCGACTTAAAATTGACCATAGAAGAGCGCTCAACTCTTGGATTTGCAAAACAATATTAAATAGTGGAGCGTCTACAATACACGAAGACGTTTCACTATTCAATATTGATTAGCAAATCCAATAGTTGAGCGCTCTTCCATGGTCAATTTTAAGTCGATCTACAAAATATAATCCGATTTCGTTAAGTAAAAGAGGAGACAAGTTGGAAGCGGCAGAATCCCCATGGAACATTACCTTCCACGTCCTCTTAACTAGGAAAAAATATTACCCTGCAATACTTAATTTCAAGTTTAAAAACCTAAAGTGCGATACGAACGATGTTTTTCTTTTTAGTGGAATATGTGCGTGTAACTTATTATCAACTATTATTATTTAACATGAACTGTTAAAAATAATGCATCGTATTTACTTTTAAAAAGGTTATTGTTTTATATCTAGGAAAAAATTAAACTTTTATTCGTTATGTCATAAACTAGGTTAGAATTAGAAAATGTGTGAAGTAAATATGCAAACATTAGATTGAAAATAATCACAAACAGAATAATAATTCAAGTAATCCTCATCATTATTTGAGAAGGACCCATCCATGCTTTCATTATCATTTTCGCTCTCGTCGGTGTCTTGCTCAGAATCACTATCATCGATATCAGTACCATCTGTTTCTTCATCAGAGTTCTCTAAAAAAGTTACATTACAATGACATTTTGTAAGAAGTATACAATTTTTTATTATTACAATTATTTTTTTTTTTTTGATAGCGGGAAGGAAGAGAGCTCTTCTAAAGACGCCTCTACGTGCACACACGGCTACACCGTAGAGGTGGTAGAGTCAGATTCACCCTGGCTTATAGTGTAATAACACTACGTGATGCTAATCATCACGGGCGCCTACCTACTAAAACCATCCCCCTCAAGAGAGAGCCAGTCCGATGGACTATTACACTCATATAGGTGTTGAAATCGGAAAGAAGAGATAGAAGCAGAGAAATAGTGGAAAGATGAGAAATAACGGCGAAGTTCGATGACCGATCATGAGACCAAGGGAGGAAATTGGTCGGTACTATACGCATCAGGGTAAAACTCGGAATATTGAGGTGTTAAAATAGCCTTAAGGGACGACGGGAGAGAGAGAAAAACACATCCTGGTCAGGCATCAGACTTATAGCGAAGAGAATTTTCACTCATAGATCTGTAGCCCAGCCGCGCCGATAGTAGCACGGCTGATAGCGACTTCTCTGGATAAACTGGCCCAGGTGTTGGCCGCCCCCCCAGAAGAGACTCGCCGGTGATCCATCGGCCCGGTCGATGAGCTGCTGACTCCTACGACGGGGATTGGCAAGAACTGCACGCTGCCAGCGGGAACCTACCCGACCAAGCGTCAGGGCGCGCTGACGACGACGATCTCCCCAAGGAAGGTATTGCCCCCCAGGTCAAGGCATCATCAGGAGAAACTGCAGTCGGTCCGCTAGAATCGGGGAGAATGTGTTTTCGGCGCCACGGGCACTTTTCCCACCGAAAAAGTCCGAGAATCGAAATTCCCGAAAATTTTTCGCCAAGAATCGAACCCGTTTTTGCCTCGAGTCTGACCAGGCTAGGAAGCTAGCACTCTAACCACTAAGCCATCGAGGACTCAATTATTACAATTATACATATATGCACCTTTACCATTTACTTTATCTGGATTTTCTACTATTACATCTGCAATGGTCTTGGGAAGGATGTCACCTTCAAACCAATTGAAATTATATTCAGTCCCATTCCAAAACTATCCGTATTTGTCCGCAGTCAACGTTGTAGGCATTCTCAAATTGGCATTGCACCAAATACTGCTAATATATTATGTGCGCTGCACTTGCTGATACAATTCTGCTTTGCAAGGTGGAAAATCTGAGATGTCACAAGCTTTCATTGATTTACAAATGAGTCCTTAATATTTTTGAAATTATACGATTTTTGAAAAATCGCCAGCTGTTACTTAACTTAATAATTACACGGAGTCAAATAACTGCGATTACAGCTTTTTTATTAGAGCTTTTTATAATTCCAAGACCCTGCTTTCTTAGTTGCTTGAAAAGAACTAATCTGCAAGAGGCTAAGAAAAGTTATTATATAGTAGCTCCGTAGCAACTCAACAAAACAACTCAGACACATTCCTATGGCAAAAACGCTCATATTCCAAACCTATGTTCAGGATATAGCGTGCTCCCCTTTCCGTTCTATAACGTTGGGAAGAAGAAAACGGCCCCAAACGGCAACCACTTCGTGCTTCGCACCTGAGATTGTGGATTCTTATGTCCAACAATCAAGAAATGTGTCTTAGTTAACAGAATGAAAAGCCAAAAAAAATAGTTCAGCAACTAAAAATTACAAAGTAAAAAATACAAGGTTTTAAACAGTAACACCAGCCTTCCCTCATCAATATCATTTATTACTTTCAAAGCGTACGTCCTGGAATAGTTCATGCGTTTAATTTCTACTTAATTAGATAATTATTTACAACATACAATTCAAAAACGATTCTATAAGAAATTAAACTTACTTGCATATAAATTCTTGGAGACTATCAAATGATTTCTTATCATTAATATTGATTAAAGCATTTTGATACTTTTCATTTTTTTTCAAGATTTGAAAAGGTCTATTTTTTATTTTTCTGTAAAATGCTGGATTTCGATTGCATCCAGTTAATGTATGAAATGCTGGCAACGACATACTCAATTTTTTTCCCAGTTTTTCATAAATTTTGCTGACATTAATGTATCTTTCATGGTTGCCTAGAAATATTGTTTGACGACAATAGTTTAAATATCATCAATACATATCCTTTGCACAAGTATGTTAAAAATAAAATGACATATTGACACCACCTGCACCAAACAAGATCCAAACATCGGAGTCACTAGTCATGTGGTGCATATTACCCAGCATCATGATCAAGACATTCGTGTCAGTAGACCGAATAACATTAGTTGGACATTAATTGTAAAGGTACTATTTCACTAGCAAACGATTGGCACTAAATTTATAAAAACATTTTTTGCGAAAATTAAATAAATAATTATGCGATTCCAGGAATTCATAAAAATTCCATGATTTTTCCAAGTTTTTCCAGGTACAATTTATTCCCTGATATTTTCAGGTTTTCCAGGTTTTTCAGGTACATTAGACACCCTGTTATATTATTATGCATAAATAAAACATGAATTCGACATGTTTCCCGCTCGCCGGGAAAGTCAAGGGGGCTGCTGTGTTTACGTATTTCAAAGTAGACTTACCCCGGATGCGATTTTGAAATATCATTAAACAAATAGACGGCCGCACTGTATGTGTCTGGCATTTGTATGATCGGATACAAAAGGTCAAAACTAAGATATGCTCTAAAAATCATCTGGGTTCGTATCACCAAAAGATAACGACAAAATTATCCGACTTTGGGGCCGCCTGGTGGGGTTACGGCCCCACCCCACGTGTCTGGCATGTTTATATTCGTAAATAACATTTATTAAAAAAGTAACCCTGTAAAAATTAATCGGTTTCCTATCACGCAGAAAAAGTGTTAAAATTGTCTTGTTTCGTGAAGTCTGGCGGGGTGGATGACCCCACCTACGCGCTACCGTGTCTGGCATGATTTTTCTATAATATTTTTGTCAAAAACTATCAAGCAAACCAAGTTTTATCTAGTTTTGTATCGTTAATAAAAAGTCTGATTTCGACTGACTTTGTAAATTTGACAAAATTAAACGCCCCACCTAGATGCTGCCAGACATGGCATACGCAATTACTACTATTACAAACTAACTGTACTCAAAATATTAACTGGTTTCGTATTATAAGTAAATTTAAGCTCGCCTCACGGTCTATTTTATACATCGCTAAGCGTCGTAAGGAGCAAAGTATTCGCTGTAGGCCAGCTTCAGTTATAGGAAAAAGCGAGCTCAAGCAATTCTCTTTGCTGTACGGAGCCCCGCAACTGCCCAGCATATTTGTCAGTTTTTCGGAATTGACTCAAAACAATGTTGCCTTCATAATATGGTGTGGTGTATGATTCGAACTTACATTGTCCAATCCGGCACAATACTTACTGCCAAAACTGTCTTCCGCAAGCCCACCAAAAGTTAAGACCAGACGATTTCTAGTCAAAAAAATAATTACATTGCAACACGGAGAGAAAAATCATAGGGCTGCCCCATAGGTGCCTCTGGTAAAAGTCCACTGAAGCGGGCACCAGTGTTCATGAGTGCTCATGAGGCCATGGCATCAACTGCATAGTGCGAACACTTGTGCCCGCTTCAGTGGACTTTTCCCAAAGGCACCTATGGGACAGCCCTATGATTTTTCTCTCCGTGAAGGTTTGAAGCACATCAGAATCAAGCGATGTTTAGTACGGGGGAGTGTATTTCATCACACGCAGTTATAAAAAAGTCGTCCTAACTAATCAGAGGCTGGACACGTTTTACATTCTTTGACAAAAAAATATCAACGAAATAATCATTCTTCTTGACAACGCCTGTCATTTTATCACACATGTACATTTTTTTGACTCTTACATGAACACACGCATACAACAACAGAATTCTACATGGTTTCGACCCACGAACATGTACTCGTTCTATCCAAAACAGTAGCGCAGTCAGCTAAATACCAGACCCTTAACTGGAAGAAATTTGTTTCGACAAGACTCAGCCAAGTGAAATTCGATTTTGATCCTCGGCTAACGCTATCCTTGTCTATAGGTAGAATTCGAGCAAACCCATATTTAAATTAAAAATTTCTCACCCTTAAAAGGTTAAACAAATATATACAAAAATATATAAATGTGGTATATCGGAGTCCAATAAGTACCGAAAAGCTAATAAAATAACAATTTTGGACTAACATTTCAATAAATCTAGCTTTCAAAATCCAATCTCAATATTGCTCTTAAAGCTACAAATCCAGGGGATGGTTATTTGATGAAAGAATACATCAATCATTAGATGAATATTTATTCATATTTATTTATATATTAAAACTTACAGGCTATAAGTGATATTTCATAATGTTGAAGTAAAAGGTGGAAAACAGTTAAAGTGCATTACTTAAGGTGGCTTGGGCGATTTTTACTGGAATGATAAAAATCTCTGAGATTCTGAAATTATGTAAATAAAGTATGCCAAATTCATTTGCGATAAAAAAATACGAGGGTCAACCACTTTATTTTTTAGAAAATCGCTACTGAAAACTCACTAATTTAACACGCAGTCTTATGGGATTTATCACTAGAACGACTATAAATTTAAAAGTAAATTACAAACCTTCACAAATAAAAATTGTATTTGTACCTTTTTTCATCAAAATCAAACCACTTAGATTTCAAGAAAATTAGGAGAAAAGTGATTTATCGTCTCCTGCGCATGTGCAGATGAAAATGATGAGTTATTATTTTTTTTATCGATATTCTACAACTTTTAAGGCCAATACAACTCTTAAATTTGAATATATGATTCAAATATTTAAATATCATGACGATGAACAAAAATATTTTTTTAATCCATAGAACTTTAAAGTGCCCCTCGCTTGGTACGGCACTAAACGCCCAAGCCACCTTAAATCGCGAAAATAAAAAGTGAAAAAGTTATTAAATGAAAATTAATAAAGTTTAATATTCCTACTGACATGTTTCAGTCTGGCAATAGGCGAATGGAATGAATAAGCTGTGAGGTTTGTGTCTTCGTTTTTTATGCAAGGATTTATAATGTAGTAGGACCACAATTGAAGGGTAAAACTATTAAGCAGATCAGAGAAATTTACATTTTATGTATAAGTATCGCTGTCTTACCGAAAATCACAGTTAGATAATAAATTAACTTCTTGGTCTTGCTTATTTTTCATCAATCATTAAAATATTTTAAATTTATTATAACTAACTGTAACAAACTCTTACTATCAAGGGGACGGAATCTTGTACGTCCATTGTAAATCAATTGAAATATAAAACCTGTTCTGTAAAAACGCAGAGAACAAAAAAAATTTTGCGGCAATATGCCTGTAATGCTTTCAACGAGAATCAAAAGGGATTAAAATGGTCAGTAAATTAGGGACCTATGGGCTCTCTTCAAGGCTATGCGTGAAATGTTGATGTATTTAACGTAGTAGTCTGAGAGCATATGATGGTCAAACCGGACCTTTTAATATTTATTGGCTGTATGACAGCAGTTTTTGTCACGTCAACACATTCATTGTGATTTTCCAGCTTCGGAACGGGTACGTGACTTTTTCGCTCAAGTGATCATTATGGCTATTAGCATTCATTAGATTACTCGACACTTTCATTCTTTTCATTCCAGTGTTTCCGTAGTAGAATCATGATTTACTTTTATAAAGAACTGGCAGTTTACACAGTAAATTTTTTTTAACAATGTTCAAGCACGTCAAGAAAGTACTCTTGACAAAGCACAATCGATTACACTCGATACGTTGTGGTCCTTTTCCGAGCTTATAATACAGTCTCACCCGAAAAGCATCCACGCATAATCGTCGTCGTCGACGCGATTGAATCCCATATCACGGGCTCCATCGTACCTCCTCCTCACGAAAACCCATTCAAACGAATCCTCCTGCCTCGGACCCAGACGCGAACCATCCCCAATCCCCGCATAAACGTGCGTATGCATTACACGCTCGCACATGCATACACACACACACACACATATATATACGTGCCAAGTACCTATACGGTCTCCGACTAATAGTCAGGAGAGAGATGGAGAAAAGCGCCGCGATAGCGTCGCCCAACATGGATACATACACACATACGTAGCGAGAGAAGCAGCAGATCTCGCACAAGCCCCTTTCACGTCCGGTGCTTGTGCGATCGTCGAATTAATCTGCCATTAATATCCCCCCTCCCCCTCCTCTCCAAGGCTCCGGGGTGTATATGTGCACGACCGGGTGAAAGGCGCCTCACGGTAAGCACATACTCATACACACACGGGTGTAAGCTGCGTAAACCTTCTCTCTAAACAAGCCCTCGTTTCGCTTTATAAATGACTGTCTAGCTTGCCGTCCGTGATCCTGACTACATACACCCCTTGACGTCTGGCTATATACACTTATATACTAGTTCTCTTACTTCTCTTTCGCTTTTCGTGCGGCAACGAATTTGCTTTGTCTGTGCCCTCTCCGAGTGATTCTCCGTTCTCCCTTTGGCTGTTGCCTTTTTATTCTGAATAAATTCATCAGCATTCATACAAGTTTTGGAAATGCATTTCAACGAGTTGGCTTGATTTATTGACTAACGATGGATTTCGTGTTTCGCATTTTGCATTCTTCAAAATCGCGTTACCTTTATCGTATACCATCTATTTGGAGTTATATGATTCGAACTCGGATGTATACATTGAAGTTGAAAGAGATTGCAGTTATTTTCAATTTTATTTCGTCAATAGATGTCCAAATAGCCCCACGACCTGTACCGATCTGTATGATCATGATTCCTTCTAAATTTTCGTAATGAACGCATGGAAATACATTTTGATTCTTCTCATGATCAGAGCAAATCACATGAACGAAAAACCATAGCATCGACTCTCTTCCACAAACTCAAATCGAGACAACCACAAAGTCTCCTCGGCTCCTCTTCTCGGGTTATTCACCAGCTTCGAAAAAGCCACAATACTTCACAATATCTGTCCTGTTTCGCTCGATGTCTCGCGCCTAATGCGATCCATGTATGCATGCGCACCGCGAGTGATTAATGCGCGCTCGCTGCCGTCTCCCTCTCGGCGCCTCTGGAGCATCGGGGCAAGGGTTGGAATCTCGTCGATTTATCAAATTAAAGGTGGAAGCGCGAGATAAAAGCCGAAGCCGTGGAAAAGTCCGGACTCGGCGAAGCTCACAGCGGACGGGGAGGAACGAGGCCTGCGTGTGAGAAATGGGAACGGCCGACCAGCGATCCACGCTCGCGCGCGCTTGACCGTTGTCTAGTGGTTTGTCTCTCCCTCTCGCTTCCCCGGGCTCTTGAAAAATGATGTGCATGACTTATCTGTATCGGAGGCGTGTGCAGATGAGCGTACAGCGAGCGTGTGTGCTAGTGTCCAGTCGAGCTCGAAAGGCGTGACGACGGATTCCCTCGACGTGGCGAGGAACTTGCGCCGGCATGGTGATGGAGTTAAACGAGATTTTGTTTTCCTTTGTCGGTGCTGGACAGCCTGCTTCAACCTATACTGTATATTAGGTGACGAGGCGCTTTCCTCCGAGTTGAGCGTAGGTTCGCACTTAATGGCGATACGTTCCGTGCTGCTGTCCAGTCTGCGATGAGAGATATATGCGATGATTTATCTGTTCTCCGTGCACGCCAGGGACTATTTGTCAATGAGCTCCTGGGAATGTAAGATTTTACGACTGCAGTGATGATACTGGTTGGTGAATCGAACGAGATGTCCAGCAGACTGCTTTTTGGCTGGTTGGATGATAATCTCGTTCCCAAATCTCTTAGGTCAGGATGTATACTTGTGAGATTGAAGAAGATGTTTGCACAAGATCCGCTGATATGCTCGTATCCCTTGACTAAATGATTATGAATGCGAATTACACGTTTGTAAAGTGGATAAGGTCTGTTTGGTTAGATATGTTTTTGAGATACAATCGGATGGATGATTCGGTTGCAATTCTCCAAGAGTAGAAATTACATCGTATTTAACAGTAGAAAGGGATCCAAGTTTCTGGAGAACGAATTACGAAGTATTTCCAAATCACTTAATTTGATTTGAAATTCTTTGAGGTCGTTAGAACGATGAAGTCTTTACTTGAGAAGAGTAAACAAATTTCGAGAAATTAATTTTGGCCAAACTGTGCGAAATATCTCCTAGTACCTTACAATAGAGGACTGTACTTCCATAACGATCTCCTGGGCTCTCGTACTTGAGATATCGTACGTCTCCGTCAATTTTTGACAACTACTGATGTAATTTCTTGTGTTCATCAGCAAGACTCAATAAACGATTGTGTGTCTTTATGGGGCTCAAACAAATGTTCAGAGTAACTATACTTGTCATTGCCAAACAATAACGAGCGTACATAACGAACAGAAATTCAACCTAAACATGGTGTCTTTAGTCTGAAATTGTTCTAAAAAAAAACTTTCTTCATTTATGAATTCTTAACGCTCTTTCACTCTTCTTGTGACATGCCAAAGGTTTTTAGAGTCGTTTACGGACTTTAAAATCGTGCAATGCCGTAGAACAACTTCCCAAAGTTCAGGAAAACTCCCAACTTTCAACATCGTTCAAAGTCTTAAAAGTTCCCCAAAAAACTTGCTAAAAGCCATTACAAGTCCCAAAATGACTTTGGACTTTTCACCTGAAGCTCGAAGTTCTCGGCTCTTTGGAGGAAATAACCCACGATTAATCCTCACCAACAGTCCTTTCAAATTTTTCACAACAGCCCAAATAAGTGATAATCGAGCGCGTTATTAATCACACCTTGGCCGACTTAGAAATCCCTACCGGCCGCCCGTCCGTAAATATTCAATAACCAAAACTGCGCCGAGCACTCGACTCGTGTACTCGAAAGCAGCCTTCGAAACAGGAAAGCCGCTAGCATCCCCTCGAGCACTCGATAATCGTTTGTCCGTGCGCAGGTATAGGTACGGGCCTTTCTCTCCCTCCTTCCACTTCCCTCGAAAACGGCAAATTATTCCCGCGTGCAAAAGACGCGTGCGCGCCATGTAGACGAAGGGGGCCAGACCCTATATGTATATCATGTACACTCGATCCGTGTGCGGAACCACATATGACGGTGCAGCGCGTGAAAACGGGTCTCTGGTCCGGGGACGATTTATCATGCTCGATCTGTATTTGCATACGCGTCGTCGTCGTCGCCGCCACCGTCGTCGAAGGGTCCTCGCGCGCGCGCGCCTCGTTGTACACGCGGGACATCAGATAGTCGAGTGGCTTTTGAAATTCGCGTGTTCGCCGAATTGTTCTCTCTCCCCCTCCGCCTTGCCATCCGCGTCATCTTCCTCCTCCTCCCTCGTCTCTTTATCTGTTTCCCGTGTATACGTACACATTCTCACGCTCTGATGGGCCCTCGATGGGGGACTCGGGCCTAACTCGTTGCGCGTCTACGTGAAATTTCAACTGATCATTCGCGATGAGCCCCTTCCTCCCGGGCAGCACTGGTAATAAAGAAACCAACTTATGCGCGTCGCAGCCATCAACGTCAGGGCTCGTCATCTTGAAAAAACGCGAGAGTCCTGCACGAGGAGTGAAGGGGTGCGGATAAATGGATGAGCCCAAATGCAGAAGTGCTGGTTCGCAGGGGGTAAAGGGCAGGTAACACGCGGGGGCAAAAAATTGCGGTACACGCTGATCGTCATAAATCTCTCGACTCGCCTAGGGTGGATGGGACGAAAGTTCGAGGATCTGAACAGCAGCTGGTCTGGATAGTTGGACTATTTTGATGGACGCGGGGTGAAAAAAGCTATGTGCTCTAGTCCGATATCGTCGTATCATCTTTCATGGCACGATTCGTTCGTCTAGTTACCATTATTGCCGTTGTATGAGCTGTTTGCGTTAGACGGACGGATCGTTGGAGCACGCGTAATAATGGAAGAGTAATGAGAAACGTGCGGGCAGTGACGGATATTTTTGTTTTTCATTATCCTTTGGAATAACGCGGGCAGAAGCGTATTTACACTGCAATTTCACGTTTCGTTGAATAATAATTTTCGTTCGCGGATGCGCAGCAGCTGTTTGATTATATTTGAATTCGATTATTTTTCAAACGTTCGATGGTTCCTACTCGTCGAATTAAACTTGATATTCAAACATCATATTTCACTCATAATTGAGAGGAGCTGTGAATCACTCTCACATACAATGTTGAATAATAATAATCAGACAGAAAATTAATTATCATTGTTATCGAGTTCTAATACAAAACTTTGTGAGTTCACAATTAATAGAGATAATTTCGATAACGAATCAACATTCACATATTTTTTTGAGAGGCCATTCAGTTCACGAAATCATTTGGACTATCCTTAACGAAATCAATCTGAAATCAACAAATGTCATTGAAATAATTTATAAATATTAACAATTTGAGATCTAATAAAATTGTATCGGAAATCTCATGAAATTAATGTAATAATGAAATTGTGCATTGCAAATATTTATTGAAACCATACTCGAAAGTAATACCAATATTTGAATTAATTATCATTAGGATCGTTATCATCAAATCGCAATGAAATCGTTGTGGAACCCATCAAATATTTTAAGAATAGGAAATCATTTGGACTTCTCACGGAGGAGACCCTCGTACTTTAGCAACATTTTCGAATTTCAGAACCGCTAAGCTAGCCTCTATTCTCTGGCAAAGTTAGAACAACTCGGAGAAAATGTCACCAAATCGCCTACTAAACACTTGTTTCGCATTCGCCAACGAGAAGCAACCCCTGACGATTATCAAAACCCAGAACACCACCGCGCTGAAAAGAGCGTTGACTCGCAGAGCTCGAGTCGAATTACCATAGAGCGCCCTGCATAATCCGCCCGTCCGTCCGCTGAATTCACCGAATTCAGTGCACCATCAGAGCCTCATCAGTCCGTTCTACGAAACGAAACAAACAAATGCCCCTAATTCATCCGAGCGCAATGCCCCCGCGCGTGAATCACGAAAAAGCCGGTACATACATCGCGCGGAAAATCAACGCATAGCCAACCGCCCGCCGTACGGAATACCCGCCTAAGCGCATAGCTCGGATTCTTTGCGCCCGGGGCCGCATATTATCCGCCAGCGCATGAAATAGAGAGAAGCTCCCGTGGGGCAGGGGCCGCAGTCAAAACACCGACGCGCGAATCATACCCGCGATGTTTCCCTCCCGAGCTTTTATTTAATTCACAAAAGGAAAATGTTCCCCGAATTCCCCGCTCACCCGCTCGTTCCAACTTTGCCCGTAATACCGCGGCTACGGCCGTACGTGCAGCGCGCGCGTGCACGCGTGTTTCTGGGTATATGTGCACCATATTATAGCGCGCACCGGTGTTTACGAACTTGGCCATTATCATCTGGTAGGAGCTCATGTGTGTGCGTATAATAACAACAACCTGCAGCCCGGGCGCGGCAAGTTCGAGACGTGTATATGCGCAAACGAGCGCGCGTTATAACTGTTTGGAGATGGAGCTTAGCCGGGGGTGGAGGTGAAGCTTTCCGCAAGAGAGAGAGCGGGAGGAGGAGATCTTAGGAGCGGACGGCGGGGATCCATTAGCGTTATTGGTTCGCCGCCTGCAATTATTAGTTCGCTAGCTGCCCCGGGACGGCTGGTTGGCGATGTTTGGGGGGGATAACTACTTACCACGCGCCCCGAAAATTAGATACTGTTAATTAATACGGGGGATGAGGTGGGAGTTTTGAATCGTTGAGAACTTGGCGAGGAGTCGGGCGATGGAGTGCTGACTAGGTATGTTTGCGGGTTTGGGGCATGTTTCGGTCATTGGTGAGTAGAAAATAAGGTAGAAAATATTGGACGTACATTTTTTTTTTTTTTTTTTTTACATAAACTGATAGCTAACAGAGGTAGAGAGTGTTAAAGTTGCATGAGTAATGAAGTAATGTCTTGAGGGTGTATACATTTCGTACGTATAATCGTTTTTCACGAAGTGATACCATTCTTATAATCTATGACAAAATCTATATTCGCCATTTTTTGTTCATGTGAAAAAAGAAAAAATACGTGTCTCATGTTTTTCGATAATCTATCGGAAGGACCTAATAGTTTTTTAAAAATATTTTTTCCTATTGAAATAATGAATGATTTTATTAATCTCAAATAAAAAGAATAAAAAGTTGTAGAATAGTACATTACGTCACTAGGGCAGAAAGTAAAAACTTGAGCGCCCGAAGGGCGCGCTTGTTTTACTTTGATGCCCGAGTCTCGTATA
>JAPYYV010004978.1:0-15945 GCA_030522625.1 Copidosoma aretas
TTGATAAGGCTGTCTGTGAACAGCGAAACGTCGACGATTGTCATGTCATCAATAAAGATATGCACTCCACATCCGGCCTTTATTTACTATAGTTGAACTAAATCACATAAATTATTCAGTCTACTCAATCAACCAATTACAGAACAAATAAATCGATGACAACCAAAATTCATAGGTAGGATGATTTGGCCAATACGAGAACCTTAACATTTACATTGTTTTCATAATAATTAGTAGTAAAAAAAAGTTACTTAAACATTGTTTTAATGGTTTTTGCACATGATGATTTGAAAATCGCAACACAAATTATAGGACTTACTAATTAAATTTTTAGCAACAATAAATTATAAAATACAATTTATCTTGTTTCAAGTGACTTGAATATTGTATTAATGGTTCCTAACATGCTTACTCCCATTTTAATTCAGAAATCGTAATAAAATCGTCAACAGTGACTTTCACATTGTTGTCATAATTTTTTAAAATCCACTACAATTCTGATCTACATTAGAGTAAAAGTTTCCGAAGCTTATTAATTGAATTTTTATTAACATTAGGATGCGCGAATCACTTTGTGCACCTTTAACGAACTTGCATATTGTTATAACGATTTTTCATGTTTAGCACGATTTATGTTTTAAAATCACTAGAACGATTGTGAAATCTTTTCATTCAATTATTGTTTACATAAAGTTGCCTCAGTACCTAGTCCAAGAATAAGCAACTTGAGAGACTCGCACATCGAACAATGTTTTTTTTTTTTCATTACTAATGACAATTATTTGTCACAAGATTGATTAAAATTTTATATCCAAACCCAAGCAATAAAAAAATTTTATTAACAGCCGTCTAAATCTTTTTAGCTCATGGAAAATGTAGGTATCATTAGCAGCTCAAGTACGGGAATGTATAATTTTCTCCCTTTGGGATTCAAAGTTTTGTCGAAATTGAGTCACCTTGTGGATGAAGAAATGAAGAACATTGGTGGCCAAAAAATACTTCTACCATCACTTACACCATCCTATTTATGGCATAAAACTTCAAGACTCCAAATAGCTGATAATGGATATTTTACTTTGGATGACCGTCAAGGAAAACAGTATATTTTAAGTCCAGTAAGTTAAGTATAGTTATACGTATAATTATCAATTGATATTTATTTTCTTCTGATATTTTCTGAAATCGATTCACTACACAACAATTTTTTATCGTATATCATAAATTTCAATAAAAAATTTTTTTTTAAATTATTTTACGCTACGTAGTACTCCATTGTTCCAATGTAAAAATATTTTGTTTGACGTATTAAAGGAATTCTTTATTCGGCAAATTCCCCCACTTATTTGAATTAAAGATGAAACTCAACCAATTTAACCATAAATGAGTCTGCTGGTGGATGATATAATTATAAAATTATCAAAAGCACCTAAGTTGTAACAGTATGAAACAGTGTTGTTAGCTGACGCAAATGATCGTCCAAAGGCCGTCTAAAGATCGTCCCTGGACTCCGAATGGAAATGCTTCAAGATTTCTTTCAGCCGTAGTTAAAGCCATGAGACAAACATGAATAGTGAGGTTTGAGAAAGCGAGAGAACAAACTGAAGATCGCAGCTGATTGGTCACCTGAACCCAGTGCCAGATCGCCATTTAAGGCTTAGGATGGATATTTATCTTCTTTCCTACTCATAGCTTACTAGATATCATATCGTACGTATGCTGTCAGTAGTTTAAGTTCTGTGCTGTATCGACTAATTCATCGAATAAAAAAAATGTTATCTGTGCCGAAGTTTGTGTTTGGTCTTCAAATAATCCAAATGGTAAATTATTTATCAGCGGTATTGTGCATTTCCTATATTAACTTGTTTAAATTTGGAAATGTCAACTTGCGTTGGAACGTAAAGAGTTTTAAAGTATGATACGCCTGTTAATGTGATTAATTTATTTTTAACGTATTTATTCATACACACACATACTATGAGCATTATAAAATGTATTTTATAAATTTAATTAAAAGTTCATATTGCTATATTTAATAAATAGATTGGAATTCTAGTTTGATTAGATAACGAAAAGTTAAATCAAGAATTAGCAGAAAGTACTTATGTTGTGTTGAAAAGCAATCAGATTATTTATCTAATATTTTTGTGATTGTGTGATATTACAATAATTAGCATTCTAAAAAATTTATTTTTTTTTCTAATGTTTCAAGTATGCCATCAATGAAAAAATGTCTTTCGGACCGTACCAATTTAAATACTGTAATTTTGCATAGAAATTTTTTGTAATGGCTTAGACCTACGGATGGTATTTTGTCAGAGTTACTGACAATTTTATTGTGAGAACAATAGTCTTTTTATTACACTGATTTTAAACCATTGAGTTCTTCTTCAATTAAGTGGGCTATGCACTGTATAGCTGTGAATTTATAATTAATGAAGTAGACAGTTGACATCTAATAACAATGAAGTCGATTCTATACGCAAAAATGATATTGCACGTGTTGACAAAATTTATTTTTTAAATTTTGATGATTGTTTTCTCAGATATTGTTAAATATAGAAACGACTTAATCAAAGTTTTAAAATTTTTGGTTTTTAATTTGATTATCATTTTCTCAAGCTGCCATTCATTATTAAAAGTCTTCAGATGAAGTTGTCAAAGAAATTTTATTAAATATTTTATATGATGAATGTTAAGAACAATTGTTTATACACAATTTTATCAAATGTATAAGTAATATCCCCTTACTTTTAATTCATTAAATATGTTTGAAATTTTCTTTGGTAATTGTATTTGAAATAGATTTTCGAAGAATCCAAGCTTTTAAAAATGTACCTGAAAGACAAAAAAAAAGTTTCATCACTTTTATTCTATTGTTTTTATAGTATAGGGGGTGTAACCATGAAATATGCAAAATTGAGAACATAAGTTTTATTAACATCAAAAATATCGTTCTTTTGTATCGAAGTAACTTTTTTGTTATCAAATAAAAATTATATACTTTAATAACTATTTTCAATTAATAGTTGTATAGTGGTGCAAAGCCCCCTTTAAATTATTACGTGCTTATTTGATAATGAATAAAAGAAATACTATAAAGTTTTAAGTTACTGTTATATCAATAAATAAAAAGTAGGAAATAATGTTCTCTTATGCATAATGTTGTTTGATGTTTGTGTGTACTCTTCTATTAACTCCATAGAATTCTAGATCAAATGTGTAAATATAACACTGAAATTTGAAAAATATTCGATATCTTATTAAAAAAAAACAGTAATAATCTACAATTAATATTTATAATAAACTCTCCACAATCATAGGATTTAGACGTTATTTTTAGAATTTTAAAGTTTTTTTTTTTTTATAAAACTATATAAGAAGAAACAAAAGTACATGAAACGTAATAAATAAAATAAATGTAAATTATTTTGCTTAAGATGACTGCAAAACATGTTAGAAGAAATGGATTAAAAAGAAAATCTTGTAATGATTATAATCGCATGTACTAAAAAAAAAACAGCTGACAATGAATTAACATAAAGCTTGCTTAAGCTCTATTTACCTGCTATTTGTAAAAGAAAAAACATGTTATATTTTTCTTGTACAATACTTTTTCTGCAAAACATAAAGGCTAAATTTTTCAATCATTAGTAATTTTGTCGTGAAAAAAAAGAGATTATAATTTATTAAAATAAGAATCAATTTAGAGACGGTTCTTCAAAAATTTTATACTACATCCTAATAATATAAAACTTAAAGTTGATATTTGATTACTGTAAGAAACAAGAAGATTAAATGTTTACATTTAGGATCAATTAATTCAACTGCAGCAAATTCAGAACGTGACAAATCACATGCACACACATATGTGTACACAGTAATAAAAAAATTAAAATTTCATAGAAAATTTCAAAACAATGGATTAAAACGTCAAGCTTGTTAAATTTTCACGAAAAAATAGCAAATAATCCTTTCCGCACACCGGAAGAATTGTTCAGTTAGGCAATCGAAGCTCTACTAAATATAACGTGTTATTATTCGACCAATAATAAGTATAGAGTAAATTAAAAAAGATTATCGCCATCATTCCAAAAAGCAATAATAATAAATGGCATGTCGAAGTATCGTCGTATAATCTCAATCTCTCATGAAGAGTTGAAATTAAAGCGATTCTTATAGTATGGAAAAAATTATTGTGAAAATTTTGAAGTATTAAATAATATACACGTATAATGTAAAAGTTAAAGTAAATGTTGTGCAATGTTACTTAAAACAAGGTACTTATAAACTAATAATCATGTATGAAAATCTTAAGAACTTGTTGTTTTTTGCTACAATAATGTTTTTAACGTATCTATTTTTCTTCTGACTGTGTACAAAGTTCTACTTGCTAATAAATATTATATAATTAAAAATGTTGAATAGTAGTTTATGTGACGAAGAAAAACAGTATGGAGCAAGAAAATAGGAGGCATGCAATAGAATCTGCGCGCTGATAAGACATGCGGCAATACGTGAATTAATCCATTTCTGATAGGACTGATAGTAATAGCAATTTTACCATCAAAGAAAAATACTGTTTTGATGAGAATTTGGCGAAAAATACGATGGTAATATTAAATCTTACTGCGAGGTAGGAGAAATTGTTAGACAATAATTTAAACATTTAAATTGTTTATAAGAATATAAATTTGTTAATAATTTTCAACATAACATTTTTATTTCTTCGTAGAAAAAGCTTTGTTATAGACGAAAAATCACATGTCGAGAAAACATGTTATAAATACGTTTCATGAAGTTTAAAATCGAAATACACTATTTTTAGAACATGTCCGTCTGTGTGTGTGTGTGTGTGTATGTGCGTGTGTGTGCACGTATGTATGTAATCAGTTGTATCTCAGGATTCCCTCGACCGATTTTGATCAAACAGTGCTCATTTTGTTTGTTTTTGGATCATCGAAAAAAAAGATTGAGTTTTGCTGTACATTCTTTTTTTATTTCATTAAAATCGATTGTTCGGGAAAAGTGGATTTTTTAGCTATTAATTGTTATTGTAGAATATTTTACAATAACAATTCTGAAAGTTCAATAAATTTTATACAAAAAAAAGTATCTAGATTCAATTAAAAAAATTAGGTTAAGGGTTTAAATAGGAAATGTATATAATCCGTCATATCGCATGATTTCTCTGACTGATTATAGTAATGCCAGCAATATTTTTTTTGTTTTTAATGCAAATAACCTCTTTAAAAAAAATTTCGATTTCTTCCTTTTTTTTTTTAAATTATGATTTTCATGATTTTTAAGACTCGATTTTTTTGAAAAAATAGATTTTGAAGATATTTATCATTTTGTAAAGGATTTCTTGCGATAGTAATTCTAAAATATTATTAAATTACATCAACAAAACGTATAAGGGTGAAGTTGAAAAAATTTCGTAGCTGGGTATGTGTGGGTGTAAATAGGGAATGTATGCAATCAGTCTCATCTTAGGATTTCTTTAGATGATTTTCATCGTTGTTTTAGGATATTTTACAATGGATATTCTGTAAGTTTCTTTTGTTCTTTGATGCCCATCATTGCTGAAAAAAAACTTTAATTTCATTGATTCTTTTTTTTTATTGGATTTGATCGATTTCGGAAAATCGTTTCTTGTCGAAAAAGTTATCCTTTCGCTATCAAACATTGTTTTAGAATATTTTGTGACATCATTTCAATTTGATTGATTTTGGAAAGTCGATTTTTTTTAATATGGATTTTTTTGCCAGTTAACGTTGTTTCAGAATATTTTGTGGTAGAAATCTTAAAAATGAGATTTCTCAAATAATGACGTTTTTGGATTTAGAAAGAAAGAAAATGGTTGAGGGTGTGTGTAAAAAAGAACTAAAACATGTGAATGAGAAAGCTTTGTGCCAATAAATTGGTAGCCGTTTTTATTTAAGTTTATTCCTTAAGCTATACAAAAAAAATTTATATTCAAGTTTCTATCTTGAATAAACCTGGAGTTATGAATTTTTAAGAGTAAACTCTCAAGCTAAAAACTACGAATTTCTTAAAATTTTGAATGTCATTAAAAAAAAAATTCTTACCACATATTTTTATCGAATATAAAACCCCTAAAAAAAGTTTAAATCAAATTAAAAATGTGTTTATCAAATTCTATCCAAATCTATCCGGTGTGCAATAGAATGACTCATACCTTTACATTTTATCATAGATAAAATTGAATAGCTTTACTATTAGTCAATTTGCCATCTTTCAATACAACGATTTAACTGTCAGTAAGTAGCCTTCTACAGGTACCTTATCAATATGTATACAAAAATGAGTTGATAACGACATCACGGAAAACTTCCATTATAACAATCGAAGGCATAGACAATGAAACTAGCTATAACTGGGGGTACGTGGCCCACTTATCAAGGGTCTAAGGATAATTTTTTCAAAACAATCCTAATACTAAATAATTTTAACCTTTTTTTTAGCATTTGATAATTTAACATCATTTCATTAACTATTGTACTATATGTGTGAATTCTTTAAATTTAAAAAATCAGCATTTGATTATTTTTATCAGTCGTACAAAAAAACATTCCATATATCCTGAAACAGTCCATACATCTATTATCAAGCCTATATTGTCCATGCCTGTCCGTATTTTCGAGCCCGAATCATCAAGCTCGAGTTTCTCATGACCTGTAATTAAAATATTGAATAGTAGGATAAATACAGTGTAAAAGTACTTTAAGTAATTTATTTACTAATTGAACTATATGAGAGGAAAATTATATTGAAACATAAACTAGAATTAAAAAAACAATTTCATTCGCGTGAATGAAGCCTAATACATAATAAAGCTATAATGATAAAAAAATGCTAAAAGTAGTCGCTAAATTTATCAAAATAGCAATACAGTGTACAAATATAATAATGAACACAAATTTATAAATTATAATTATGATTCTCGTTAATGAAATACAATAATTTGCCTACTGAATATAGATATGGGTATTCTTGAAACTTTATTCTCATTTTTTATCAAATTTACTTGTCCTTAAGGTTTTCGAATTTTTTTTTTTACTTTCTGCAATGCTCTTTGTTCTCTCAAAAAAAGCCTTTTTTCTATCTTATCTTTTTCAAGCTTTTCTTTCTTACTAATAGCTTCTGCCAATTAAATTTTTTTCAGATTTGTTTTATCTTCTTCAATCTGTCTTCTTATTTTCTTGTTCATTGTATCATTGTCGACCTTTTTGTGACGACATGACAGATAGAGATTTATTCCTTTTTTTCTTATTTGTTTTACTGCTTTTTGGAATGGGCCAGTATAAATATTTGTTTGGTAAATCAATAGACTTTGACAGCTAAAAATTATTCTTATATTTTTTAACTCAATTTTTTCTGCCAAGTTAAAAATAGTTGTCTTTTTATTCGTATCACAAGATAAATCAACATGCAAAGAAAGGCATACATCTTGTTCATCCGTACAGTTAAATAATGTAAGCTGCAAAGAAGACGTTAATGTATACTGGGCCCTGTCTTCGGTCTTTCGTTAAATAAAGAACCATTAATCATAATTGTTGTTCACTGATTTTCCGATCACTATACCAAGCGTATTACCACGTAACAGAAATTTTGGTGTCAAACATCGACGAAATTTTTTTTTTTTTTTTCTCTTTTTCCTCTTTAGAAGCACAGATAGCGCAGTGCCGCGAAACAAATGGTGAGTGCGAGTTCAAGTGAAATAAAAAGAGCGAGGCCACTTCAAATAGAAGGACTAAAAGAGTGATTACGTATGAGAAGACAATAATGGTGAAAAAGAATAAGTTAGAACAAACCAGGGACTACGTGGAAACGAGCCAGCGAGGTAACCGCAGGACAGCCAGGGTCGCAGCTTTAACACCAGTTACCGAGAGTGGAAGGATACCTCCCGAAACACCCTGATACAACCAAGCCAGGGACGTGGATTGAGGGAAAGAATGCCATTAGCGCACTTATACTGATTATTTGGACTGCAGCAACCTGGTAAGTGAAAATATCTAGTTACATTCCCCCCGTACCCCGGGAATACATTGGGAGGAAGCACATATAAAATAAGTCGGAAACTAAATTCTTTTATTTTTCTTGCATGGAAAAACGCATAAATACACACGTGTATATTATGTATCAACGGACTGGCAGAATAAGATAATCTGTTGAGACAATGGTAATAATAATGTTTTAGATTCTGAAGTAGTATATGTAATAAAATTAATAGCTTTACTGTACGATGGAAGAAAGATTAAACATATAATAAGCTACGTATTCTGTAAAAACAGCATTTTAATTATTGGGATCAGGAACATAGTGCTAGCATTACTGCCCCATTCAAATCTCCATGTAGTAGCGAGTTTTGAAAAAAGTGAAAGAAGGCTTATGACAGTCAGTGCTACCAGCTTTCTTATCCTTATACACAGTGGCAAAACTATGAAGTACCGAGAGAGGGCTCTATGTTGTTAATCCCAGTAAGAAAGAGAGGGAATAATTCTTGTGTTTCGGTAAATGTGTGACTTGTGTTGATAGCCATCGAAATCGCCACTAAAAATCGCCGTCGCCATGAAACATAAAAAAAATGCTGAGCCTTGGTCAAAGACGCCATTTTGGCAACAAACTGCCAGTACTGGCGACACTGCACCCGCTTGATTATAAAGTACTAAGCACTAACCCCAGATCGCTACGAGAAGCCTCAGTAATAGCACAGAAAATAAGAAACGAGCACATACCCCGCGATCTGGTTCATCCGAGAAACAGGGCACACTTACGACTTGCAGAAAGCGTGCCGCTTGTAGGATGCGACAAATTGACATACCCCTTCGCAACACAGACAATAAGAGAGGATAACTGTTTAGGAAATCAAAAATATGCTGAAACTGTAACAGACATGGTACATACCAAACGAGTGCCTGCTACAAGTTGATATCAGACGCAAAAAACGGTAAAGTGCATACCTTAGATGAAAAAACACGTATAACATAGGCCTATGCCCAAGCGGCGCACAGTCGGACAACAGTGAGTTTTTTTATTTAAACGCTTTTTTCTGAAGTCCATTCTTATCCTTTTGGGCCTTTTTTTATTTTTGTCAGGAAATTTCCTATTGCCCGATTTTTCATTCAAAATCTGAGTTTTTCTAAGTTTTGCTTACAACTTAAAAAAAAAAATAATTTTTGTACTTAATAATAATATTGCTTTTATTACGATGAAATACGCATGAATTTTGTTATATAAGGATATTGAAAGACGCTCATTCCAAATTGGCGGTCAAATATGAGATTTAAGATGGCGTAATCAATATAGTGGCCAAAAGCACTAAATTATTTGGAATTACCAAATTTCTTAAAAAACGGTAGTAGGGGCTTTTGAGATCACTGATTATCAATTTTTCGTCGGATACATAAAATTTCAAATGGCTGATCTAATATGGCAACAAAATTTTTTGAAAAATTAAAAAAATTGTTATGAAAATTGGTATTTGAGAATTTTTGAGGAGGAATTAGCTGTCTAAAAAACACTTATAACTAATATTTATTCATTCAGATAATTCACATTAAAAATGAATTGATTGTACCATCAGGGTTGAAGAGGACCCTAAGGTGTCTAAAAAATAACTTTTGGTAACTTCTAAAAAAATTTGTGTTTTTGGCCACCATATTGATTCCGCCATCTTGAATCTCATATTTGACAGCAAATTTGTAATGTACGACCATAAAAATCCTTATGCATAAAAATTTATGCGTATTTCATCGTACTAAAAGTAATATTATTACTAAGTTTAAACAAATTAATTTTTTTCTAGAATATAAGCCAAATGACGAAAAACTGAGATCTAAAATAAACAATCGGGCAAGAGGGATTAATTAAAATTTTTCTGACAAAAATTAAAAAAAAAGGGCTTCATAGGATAATAATAGACTTTAGAAAGTTCGTTTGAATAAAAAAACTCACTTTTGTCCCACTGTGCGGCGCGCCGCACAGGTCAGCTGCATATACTGCGGTCTCAGAAATCACAACGTTCAACAATGCCGAAATCTCCAGAACGATACAAGAAATGATAAAGACAACAATGCTTAGCGAAGAACCGAGGAAACATTGCGCTCGCGCTACGACAACTACAAAGGACTTATCTCGATACGGTAATGTTACACAAACGGACTAGATAATAATCATAATCATAACTATGGAACATACAACAGAAGCGATGGCAGACAAAACGAGAACTATAGTAGAAATCAGGGATACAGCAGAGATTATGGAGGGACCGACAACATTAACAGCACGTACATAGGAAACAATGAACTAAATAAAAACAACTGTTATTCAAGGAACTATAGAAATAACCTCTACAGTGGTTACAACGCGGATAATACTAACGACAATGGTAAACAACGGAAATACAACCAAAATAGAAACCCGCCAAATTATAGAGATAGGCCCAGCAGTAGAGTGGATGATTCTTGTGGTCAGCGTTTAAACTCCCAGGACGCTTGTCGTGCTTCCTAAGCGTCGAGTTAGTCCCGGAAGTAGAGAAAGAGACAGAAGAAATTCTGCGAAGAGATAATAGAACCGGGAAGGAGACGAGTGGCAACCAGTGGGTGCATATAATGCAAGCATCGCAGGAAAATATGGCGAAACACAGGATATACAAGAGGATGCAGAAAAAGGAGAGCGAAGAAAAAATATCGCTAGAAACAGACCCTGCGAGGAATCTCGAAAGTTAATACATTACGGGTAGGACTTATGCCACCCTCTGTATAACTAGAGAATCAACAAGTAAGAAACGAAAGCGCGGAATTTTATGCGGGTACTGGTGCCGAAGTATCCATTATAAAAATCAGTAGTCTCAGAGAAGGCTTGTATAAAAAGTGTAATCAGGGAGTATTGATAATATAATCGGCGTGATCCACGGAGCACGGTGCACATTTAAAACGGTAAAATTGAGTCTAAATGAGTTGACATTCACTCTTCATGCTTTTTCCGACGCCTTTCCGATACAGGTAGAAGAATTGATTGAATGGGACATACTAAAGGAACATAACGGCCATATATACGCCAGATGAATGTATTAGTTTTAAGTGGCACCGAGATACCTCTGCTAGAGCCAGAGGCATTTGAAATCACTACCATTCAAGAGTGATATTTTGAACCACCTAGCATCTGCCTACTACATCACCGGCTACAGCGTAGATCTTAAAATGAGATTTTCCCAATTGAAAATAGACGACAAAGACACCCATAAAACCGCCTTCTCTTGCACGACCAATATAAGCGCATGCCAATGGGATTTACAGATTCATCAAACACATTTGTGCGCGCAATAACATTAGCACTAGCAGGCCTTCAAGGATATTCAATAGAGGTCTATATGGATGACATAATAGTATTTGCAGAGACAATAGAAGAACATGGAAGAAGGTTTAAGAGGTTGCTAAAACTATTAGCAGAGAACAACTTAACAATCGAACCAAAAAAGTGACAATTTTTGAAGCTCCAAGCGTAAGTATTGGGTCACATAACGGTAACGGAAAATAAAAACTAACACCGAAAAAATCATAGTGGCAAAAAACTATCCTGCACCAAAGAATGCAAAGAAAATTGAGCAATTTTATGGCCCTACAGGATATTACAGGCACTTTATAAAAAACTATGCAAAAATTGCTAAGACAATTTTGAAACTGTTGCAAAACGGTGCCGAATTCAACAGTGCCACCGTATTTACAGCGCTAGACATGAACGAACCACTCATAGTCACGATAGATGCCTCGAATTGTGCTATAAGTGCAATGGTGAGTCAAGGGCAAGTATGCGTTGATCAACCGTGTAAATACGTATCACGCTGCTAAAAAGGAAGTGAACCTCGCTACCCAACGTACGACAAAGAATCGCTGACCATAGTATGTGCCAAAGAGCAATTTAGGTCATATCTGTATGGGAAAAAATGTACAGTGGTTACCGATCATGAGCCACTCAAGCATTTTCATACGTCCAAGGAACTGGACCTACGATTCACTAGATTAGAAGCTAAATTAAGAGGATTGAAGACTCATATTCTTGGCCTAATATTCGGACCAATGACTTATTAAATTATCTTTACATTTAATAATTATCGGTCCAAATACTAGACTGAGACCATAAGTCTTCAATCCCCTTAAGTGGATACGAATTGGACGTTATTTACGTAATAAAGTACGAGGTGCCCTATCTTGGAACCCAGTTTTAAAAGAAAGTTAGAAAAATCCTGAATTGCCTTGCCTAGAATTGTACGAACTCGCGGAAGAGCAAGAGAAAGAAGGACTTGGCGGTACAAGCGCACCGCCCGCACGAATATACAAGTTTCGTCCAAAAAGGTAGAAAAATATCGTAAGAAAAGACAGGAAAGATAAAATAAAGATATCAAAATCGGACGACAAAAATGCCATTGTGAGGAAAAATAAACCCCGGGAAAACGATAGTTCAAGCTATTATACACCAAGTGCGCATAGCGATGCGGACTTAGAGTTAAAATGCTCAGGAACAAAAAACACTGCAAGAAAAACGGTACCCAAAGTAGATAAGACATCACGGAAAAAAAGTCGACCACGCAAAAATATAGTACGAGACATGAGAGAAAATAAAAAAGTTACTTAAGCCACGGCTGAAGTGATACCGACGAAGAAATATCACTAGGGCCAAACGGCGCGGGCGCACAGTGGACAAATTCGGTTTTTTTTGTATCAAAATCGTAAATTTCAAGACAGAACGACGATATCGCTTTGATTTTTTTTTTTCTTACAGCTAATTGAACTAGGTATACAGAAAAACTATAGCCAACAGTGTAATAATGTTTTCAACAATTAGAATTTGTTATAAAAATTGAAATGATTATTAAAAAAATTGTAAATTGGTTACGAAATTTGGATATTTTGTAGGATTTGCTTGAAATTACTAATACTAGGGTTTTTGGGATCGCTGATCACGAATATTAGGTTAGTTTTTTAATATTCAAAATGGCCGATCCAATATGGCGGACCAAAATTGGTAAATTTGTTTTTTTTTGTATCAAAATCGTGAATCTCAAAACAGAAACAAAATATTGCTTTAATTTTTTTTGTCATACAGCTAATTGAACTAGGTATACAGAAAAACTATAGCCAACAGTGTAATAATGTTTTAAACAAATAGAATTTGTTATTACCATATAACTAATTACTAAAAAAATTGTAAATTGGTTACGAAATTTAGATTTTCTGTAGGATTTCCTTAAAATTACTCATAATAGAGTTTTTGGGGTCGCTGATCACGAATATCAGGCTAGTTTTTATAAATTCAAAATGGCCGATCCAATATGGCAGCCCGCATTGGTAAATTTTGTTTTCTTTGTATCAAAATCGTGAATCTCAAAACAGAAGTAAGATATCGCTTTAATTTTTTTTTGTCATACAGCTAATTGGGCTAGGTATACAGAAAAACTATAGCCAACAGTAATATATTGGATCGGCCATTTTGTATTTCTAAAAAATAACCTCAGGAACCTAATTAGCAAACTCAAAAACGTTCATAAGGAAACTTTTAAGGAAGATTTATCGAAAACATAAATTTTATAAAGAATTTATTTTCATCAGTAATTATTTAAATGTTTATAACAAATTATGATTATTAAAAACATTATTACACTGTTGGCTATAGTTTTCTGTATACCTAGTCCAATTAGCTGTATGACAAAAAAAAATTAAAGCGATACCTTGCTTCTGTTTTGAGATTCACGATTTTGATACAAAAAAAACAAAATTTACCAATGTGGTCCGCCATATGAGATCGGCCATTTTGAATTTATAAAAACTAAGCTGATATTCGTGATCAGCGACCCCAAAAACCCCATCATGAGTAATTTCAAGGAAATCCTACAGAAAATCTAAATTTCGTAACCAATTTTCAATTTTTTAGTAATTATTTCAATGGTAATAACAAATTCTAATTGTTCAAAACATTATTACACTGTTGGCTGTAGTTTTTCTGTATACCTAGTCCAATTACCTGTATGACAAAAAAAAAATTAAAGCGATATCTGGCTTCTGTTTTGAGATTCACGATTTTGATACAAAAAAAAACCAAATTTACCAATTTTGGTCCGCCATATTGGATCGGCCATTTTGAATATTAAAAAACTAACCTGATATTTGTGATCAGCGACCCTAAAAACCCTCTTATGAGTAATTTCAAGCAAATCCTACAGAAAATCCAAATTTTGTAACCAATTTACAATTTTTTAAATAATTATTTTAATGTTTATAACAAATTCTAATTGTTTAAAACATTGTTACACTGTGGGCTATAGTTTTTCTGTATACCTAGTCCAATTAGCTGTAAGACAAAAAAAAAATCAAAGCGATATCTTCATTCTGTCTTGAGATTTACGATTTTGATACAAAAAAAAACCGAATTCGCCCACTGTGTGGCGACAAACTAGCATACCTGCTCATGCAAAAAAATATGCAGGAAGACGTTAGAGTGACGATTACACCGTTTATAGAGCAGAATATACTACAAGAGGCGCGGCGAAAAATTCGTAAACGCCAATACCTAATTTTCCCGATACTCCCAAACAAGATGATGATTCGAAGGATATAGTCATAGCACACTGCGATACACCATCGGCCACGAAGGACAAGGTGAAATGAGAATTGGAGAAAAAAGAACATTGACGCTGGCAAATGGCACAGGCAAGCCTAGTAGCAGAGGCAGCTGAAAGAGAAAGAGAGCAGAGATCTAAGGATACCGTAGGGAACACAACGATGACTGAGGGAGAGTTGAAGGAATTAAGGGAGAGAAAAACCGAGAGAGTAACCGAAAAATGCTCGATCAAAATAAAATGCGAGTGAATGAAAAGAAACTACCTGCTATCCCGTGTAATAAAGAGAGTGGCAGAAAAATATACAATGACAAGCATATTAATGGCTTACTACAAATAGAAAAGCACCCATGAAAGAGCAGCAGGCTAAACAGAAAAATCGAGACGATACTTGACGATTGAATAGACAACTTTCAAGCGAAGGTTAGTGTGGATACTAAGCGCCAAGATTTTGACGGAGAACCAGGGGTTAGTATCTATACATCAGAACCCGACGCTACCACAGATTTACAAAAGAGCGAACCAACGGAAAGCACAGACGAGGACCATATAGTAATAAGCATAGAAGAGAACGCAAGAACTTTAAGAAGCGGTACAGGTTGCACAGAACCCCATAAACACTTCTCGGTGGTTGATGTACCTCACGATGGAAGCTGATTTTTCATGCTCTTATACTCCTGTATGGACTAAAAGTATTAACAGACGATCTTTGAGAGGCCCTACGAAATCCAAAATTGTTACATAAATGCAAAGACCTCAAAGAAACCAAAAAAATCCTTATCGACAGTCACAATTTTGGGGACAGGGAATGCGCTTTTATATTTTAGCCAGAATATGAAGAAAATGTATGCAGTTACTTCCAAGTGACACCAAAATTTACGATTCATCAACATTTCGTTGGTAAATAAGGCAAATAATTAGAACATGTACACTTTTAAAACGAGCATTATCAAGCTTTGCTTAAAAACGCAGAAAATAATTTATCGCCATCCGAGAATAAAATAAATCACGACGATTCAAAAAAAAATGAGCAGTCAGAACATAACAAATAAAAGGCTGATTGAGACACAAATAGGTTACTTGATACTGAACCTAATAGAAACACAGGTTAAGAGAAAAGGAAACTAGAGAAACATAAAGGAAAAGAGAAGAAAGAGGAAAAAGCATATGAAAAACGCGAATTACCTGCACTGGAATCTCTGCTGTCCCTATTCGCACCGAGACGCAATTTGAAACAGCGCCACCACTAGAGAGTTACTGGACCGGACTGATGCATAGAAGTACGTCAAAATATTATTTTAATGAAT
>JAPYYV010004979.1:0-17809 GCA_030522625.1 Copidosoma aretas
CATCCCCCCCGCCCCCTCCCCCCCCTCCCCCCCCCCCCCCCCTGCCTGCGTCCTCTTTCTGCGTCCGACGACGTGGACGACCCGAGAGACTCTGCGGCTCTGCTGAAAGTGGTGTTCGGACGGGGTGTGTACATGCGCGCGCGTGTGCTGGCGGGTCTCATCGGACTCCCGCTGCTTTCGTTTTGAACTTATCGCACGGCGAATCGACAGCCATGTATACACACCTGTGCACCGAATAAAGAGCAAGATCGCGCGCGACTAGTCGAAACGAAGGAAACGAGCCCTCGTGCAGGGCAGAAGTTGTACAGTTGGATTTTTGATGTACCGTTAGCCCCCCTTCCCATCCACCTATGCCGCGATCTCTTGTTTATTCGCCCTTTTTCGTCGGCCCTCGGTGCCCCCCCCCCCCCTTCCCATCGTTCCATAGACCGTATCGACGCTCCCCACGAAGAACCGTACACGCCGATGATTCCTCACGAAGAACCGTACAGGACGGTAAAAAAAACGACGAAAAGAAAAAACGGGGCAGGCGAAAGAGCAGCACCTATAACATTAAACTTAACTATGTAACTTGGGCATGAATAAAATACAGTTTATCATACCACTCTTAATTCTTCATGGGGCAAAAGTGGCATGTACGCTTCTTCGTGGGGAATTATCGGCGTGTACGGTTTTTCGTCGGGAAAAAGGGAGTTGTACGGTTTTTAACCAACTTTTTTGGTGAGTACGTTTCTTCGTGGGGAGCGTCGGTATATTGGTATGTAGTTGTTTGATGATCAGCAAGTTGAATAAAAATGTATCTAGGACACAGAGAAACGGTCTATTTTGTTGGAAACGTGCGTTGATGCAAATAATAACGCACGGGGAAACATGAATGAACATCATCGGGTACGAAATGAGAATACGAAAAAGGGACGTACAAGTATAATCATTATTTTTCATTCGGTTATTGTTGTTTAAAAATTTCACGTTTTTTTTTTTACAAAAAATCAATACATATACAACGCAACAGAATTCAGGGCCGTGAGATTACAGATCGTATCACTTTACTGTGCAACATATATGGGCCATTTCAAGAAAAACGGGATATTTTGGTGTGTAAAATAGGATTTTCAAGATTTAGTGCTTAGAATATTCTCATTAATTTTTCTATGCTATGTAAGGTCCAAACTAGCTGGAAACTTTTTTGCTTGGCTATATTCTGTTTTTTAGAAAACACATGTCAATTTAAATGGAATTTTTAAAATACTGAAATGATAATGACAGGTAATGGCAGGTCTTCTTCCCGAAATCTTTTAATAAATCTCAGCCAACATTAAACTTTTGACGGTTTATTTTAACAAAATTCTTTGCCACATACAATAGATCGTGCTTCTTTTACAAAGGTTCGCTGAAGACTAACTACGTTCGCTTGTTGTTTGTAAAGAAACATATGTGGTTGTCATAATAACGATAAGAATCACTTTTCAATAAAATTACATCATGAGCAACATCTATGAGTGATTCGAATCACCCACTCCGTGGCTCTCTACCCTATCCCTACTTCTGGTTTAGTTGTACGAGGAGAGAAAGGCGCCCCCGATCAACCCTTATTTGATTCATCGTGACGCGGTCTTCATGACGACTCAAAGCTATTATGTTGACACACTTTTATCAAGCAAAATTAATAAATTAATAAAAACTGGAAACCAACGAACGTGTTCATAACCAGAAATAACGTTTAGCAACATAAAGTATCTAGTTATAAATTGAAAAATACAAAATTGGCTCGTCATGCCTTACTCGACTGTTTCTACTTAGATTGATACACGTCGGACAATCAACTACAGGTCTGTCATAACCGTAATAGTACTTTTTTGGCAATTCTGAAGCTCCAAACAGGAATTTTTCAATGATATTTAATTTGATACATATACACACCAAACGCCTTCGTACACTATAGTCACCTTGTTGATAATTTAAAATGTTTCCAAGATCAGAGGCATTACGGTAATGACCGCTTATTTTAGCGAGCAGAACTCTATACATTCACGATGACACTACGACTAGCCGCATTCCAATTTATAGTTGAAAAAAATTAGTCAATATGTTTGTTCACTCTACTATAAAAAATGGTGATATCCAAATATCAAAGATTTGACCACTTGGCCCAACTAAATCATTTGTCTCGCGCAGTTCAAAAGTGCCAAAACTAGGCTTTACAATTGAATCACCTCGTACACTTTCAAAGATATTTTTTTGTCGTCCTTAATCACTAGAAAGTGGGCTAGAAGATTTAGATTATTGGAAAATACATCTTGAAAAAATTAAAACGTTGGCATAATATATCGTCGCCTGGAAGGAATAAGGTATTATCTCAAATTTCGGCTAAAGAAGGTACTATCTCGTTTAGAGCGCTGAGAAAGGTACTATCTCGGCGCTTGGGGGAAGAAGGTACTATCTCGGCAAAGCGAGAAAAGGTACTATCTCGGTGCCACAGAAGAAATCCTGTATCTTGGCTTCGAAAAAACGTAATAATTTCGGATTTGTGGGAAAGAGTGAATGTCTCTGATACCTCTCAGTGTGCAAAAAACCAGTCCATTATTCATGTGCTGATCCGAGATACAATCATTTTTTTTTGGGGCGCCGAGATAGTACCTTTTCCCCCTTTGCCGAGATAGTACCTTCTTCCCCCAAGCGCCGAGATAGTACCTTTCTCAGCGCTCTAAACGAGATAGAACCTTCTTCAGCCGAAATATGAGATAGTACCTTGTTCCTCCCGGGCGACGATATGCAGTATAAGCCGCTAAAAATGAGATTTTTAAATGATTTGCGTTACGGTAATGATATTTCAGCCTGTTTTTACCATCTTTCAGCCACGGAAAATATTTTTTCGACTTAATTTAAAAAGTACTATCTAGAGAAAATTAGTTTACACGATTAAATAAAAGTTTCGGCTTAAACTAATAAAATGCATTGTTTATAATCATAGGCTTTATGAAATCCTGCAGTTTTTGTGAAATGATCCATGTATGTATAAATATGTATATAATTTGTCACTCATTATGTAAATATGTTCCCTTCATATTTATAAATATTATCAGCAAGTGATAATATGAGCAACATGATGTTCAAGTTAAATTCATACACCCAGTGTAAAATAATGTAATATATAGGCTGGAATTGAAAATGTAACATTTCGAAGATGAATGGTTAATTTCTATAACGCAGAGGTGTTGGCGAGCGGAGCTTCACTAGTGTCCACTAGTGTACATGGTAGATATAAAAAATCGTGATTACTTTGTGAATCATAAAGTAAAATCCTATTTAACGTACTTTTCATCTCTATTATTACATCTTAAGGAGGTTCCATAGTGTGTGACCGTATCATTTTTGGGGTCCCAAACTGTGTACTTTATTTTTAAAAATCTATATAGTATGATGGTAAATTGTATACTTAAAAGTATCAAGCTGTATGAAATATTGCATATCATAGCGATAAATGTAATAAAATTTTTTTTCAAGTCCCCTTTTATGATCAGCCACACTCATTTCAGCTATCAAATAAAATATTACCTCTCTTACACCTTATAGTTGTCGTAATTTTCCACGTTTGCTTCTATATTTCTTGATCTCATAAAAATCAACAAGATAAAATCTATAAACCATGAGTTTTTTATCAAGATACTTTTAGTTTTTTTTGACGTGATAGCTAAATTTGTGTCCAGGTTATGCCTATTCTGTATTACGCCTATGTTAAAAGCAAGATTTTCAAACAACGATTGCTCAAAATTGATCACGTTTAACCCTATATTTTTTTTTTTAAATCGAAAGACGAATACTTCAAATGTACTCTCTTAAAATTTTAAACAAATCTGTTTACTTTCAAAGTTAACATGGAGATCTATGGAACCTCCTTAAAAATAAATTTTTCAGCAAAGATAAATTTACCTCTTTTTCGCTGGAGCTTTTCTCATTGGGGTCCAATTAATAATACAATAAAAACACATGAAATAGAACGCATTAAAGAAGCTTCCAAGCGTAAGATATGATGAATTAAAAACAAATTTCCGGATTGAAAGTTACTCAGTTCACTCTCGAAACTTATACATAAAAAAATCACTCATAAAAGTTTATTAGAACTAGTAAAATCCGATCACTTGCCTGTATTATGATCTGTAACTTAGTATCTGAGTATCACGATGGAATAATTTTTGATGCTACACGTACTTCATTTTGTGCGTTTCTTGCCATCAATTGATATTATAAAAAAATCTAATACAACCAATTCCAAAGGGGTACAAGGCTTTTTTATTTTTTTCTGAACCATGTAACTGATGATTTTTTGCAGAACCCAACTTCCAACATATTCGATCTAAATAAGTAATTATTCAGAAAATATGAAGGCAGTTCACGGATCGACGTTGTTTTTCTCCCTTTAAGTGTTTCCTGACCCTGACGCGACAACTCGGAATGTTAATCGGACAGATAACCTACGAGAAACCCTATTTCCAGCTATCAGACCGTAGATGCCGTTCGTTCTCCATGTACGTATATTGTCACCATATGCGTTGGAAGCTTTGCCCGACTGTGGCGTCGGGATATGCTGAAATGGCTTTTTTTATCTCCCTTCTCGGCTGACCGATCTTTTCGGAAATACCCGACTCGAGATTGGATCCGAACGAAATCCCTTTACCGGCGACCTTTTGTCAATTTCCTCGTGTATTAGTGTGTGATGTAAAAATAATTCCATTACTCAATGTATTGTAAGATTTTATTGATTTTTTCATCCAAGTATTGAAACTTTTATGATCATTTTTGTTGATAGTAGTTCTTATATACTAAAAGTGTTACGATCGAATAATGTTCGCGATTCATCTCAACAATTTTCAAAAGATACTGAAATAGACAAAATCAGTTTAAGTGTTGATATCAGAGATCGAATTAACAAAGTATTATATGGACGCCAATTCAGTTCATTGACACAAGAAATTTTTATGAACGTGAACGTAGTAAAATTATTAATGCACCGGTTACTCAGTGACGAACAATTAGTCGTAACACTGAGAATTCCCAATTTGGTTATGGCTTTGATAACTTATAGAAGCACTCACAAAATGTGTCGTTCAATGTTTTTTGCGTCGTGCTTTTAAGAATTCGCAGAAAGTAATGCAAGTGATTCAAATAAAGGTTTCCAGATCATGAATCTGAAGTTTTTCCCAAACGAAATGTTTATTTACGAACTGGAAACTTCTTAATTCGTCGACTTTGTCAACAAGACGTTTTCGAAGGATTCGCCAAAGTTTTGGAGGGTGAAATCGATTACATTGATTTATGCGTTTGCCAAGGCTCTTTTCTTCAATTCTCCCTTATTTCTGCTCTGAACATTATTTTCTGCTGATTTAGGACCCCTTGTCAAATACCAGCACCGGGCGCTTCACGCCTGAGAGAAACCAGATGAGAAATATTAAGGTTATGTTGTAAAAAATTGCTTTTCACAATTCGAACAGTGATAAAAAACGACAGGGAGAAGAATCCAGCAGAAATAAAATATCCTGCCATAATATATGATCTACACTTAGAGGCGATGATAAAAAGAAACTCAGCTTTTTTACTAAACATGTGTACATAGATTTGAAAAAGTGTTACGGTGATCGCATTACTTAATACATTATGCATGATTCGAATAAAAATGCTTGGTTTACAAAACATGCCCTACGGTTATAATCTTCATTACTTTTTCCAACTGTCAAAAAAAGTGTGTGAGGTCCTAAATTTCTTTAATAAACGATAAGGAAACCCATCTGTCCATCCAAATCCTGGCTTAAATACTTATATTCCGATTCATCATCGAAAAATCCCACGCCCCGTGAAGCTCGCAGTAAATAAAGCGTAGCAACTGGAAAAAAGAAACGCTACCTTGTCAGTGGAGCGAAGAATTCGATCGGAACTCGATGGATTCGATGTTCGGAAGAACTTTGCCGGTACGCTTTTTTTTTGTAGGAAAAAAAAACGGAGTGGAAAATCGCCCTAGCTGGAAACTTTTCCACGCGCACTTTTTCATTGCCTTTTCCAGTCTCGGAGTTCCGCTGCCTCGGTACTTTTACGCTCGATTAAGGTGATCCGAACCTCTTACTTCATGTTTTGATTCCCGTAAGACTCGTTGCGCGGAGTATTTGGCTTTTCAACCGTACTAGAAAATTCAAAATGACTTACTTCGCGTCGAATGGATTTTCCTCCTTTTTTCTTTTTACCCATGACTACTACATTTCTTTTCGATTGAAAAATTTATACGACTTATCTTTCCTTCGGTAAAAAAATAGTCGTAACAACGAGTTTTTTATTAAAAATTTCTCTGTCTCCATCTATCAATTAAGCCCACAATGAGATTGATAAAAACTTAAGGGTATGTTCTTTTAAAAGCAGTAACAACGGGAAACACCTTTTTTTAGAAAGTTCACAACTGTTTCAAACAAGAAAAGCGCTATATATATCCCATCATTATTGAAGTCCTTGGAAACTTTTTGTTTTAATAAGTTTTACAAGAACACAGGTAGTATAGGTCGATGAATAAAAAGTTACTCAAAAACTGATGTATTGATCGAGTGGAATTATATAAAATTTCGTTGTTAATTCTGAAGATTGAACTGTCTATAAATAAAGAGATTCGCATGTATACAGGCAAAAGAAAACCATTCATAAAAAACACAGAGGCATGCATGCCAAAATGACTTTGAAGTGGGGACGGATATATTGAGATAAAGATATTTTTGATGTGGGTACAGTAACACTAAAATAAAGAAAAAATAAAGAACAATACCAGAACGATGAGTAGAATCAACTGAAAGATGAGAATGTAAAGTAAATGATTGGTAAACATCACTTGCATGAATTCTCGTTGACAACAAGCGTACAATCATTTCGTGCCAACACCATAAATATTACAGCGATTGTAAAGCCAATGACACAAGGCAAACAATTCGAAACAATCGCTCGGCAAGCTGCACTCGGGAAAACGACCTACAATTCGATTCTGCTGACTGTACTTGAAAACCTATTAAAGGGCTCGGATCATCGTGAAGCATCGAATTCGAAGAGTCAGGATCGAATGTCACCGTTTGATTATAATTTCGTGCTGATCGATTCACTTTCGGCGTATCCCGTAAATGAGAAGGCACTGTTTATGAATCTCAGTCCGCTGTTCATTGCATTCAGGCATACACCCAATCACAGGCACCCGGAGATAGAACAATCACGAATAATAACGGACGGCCGCGCGTCGTTGATCAAACACGTCCGTGCCGGCCGGAACAATATGGGTCAATTTGCTTTCGCGCTCTACGAGTGTACTCTCTATTTTTCCCGCTGCAAAGAAGCAGGCCATTCGACGAGTCGCTAATGACGAGCGCGACGCGGTGCGGCGATGAAACGGGCGCTCGTGGAGAGAACGGTCGTTCGGCGCCGGTCGCGAAAACGTCGACTCGGACGCGTTGCTGCGTCGACGCTCGGGCGGCGATTTTACAGATCGATGATGCCCGCGCGTGTTCGGCGAAGTCGAGTTTGCGAATGACGCGAGTCGGCTAATGCGACGTATGAATTTGCGAAATCGTGAACGACCGGTGATGATAATTTTGGGGCGAATCAGTGTTAGGAGGATCGTGATACGAATTAGAGGCGCTCATCGTGAATTAAATTTATTTCGGGTATTGTGGAAATATTGGGTTGTGTGCTGACACCGCGACGTTTCGTTTCTTCGATAGGGTTCTTGCGTGAAATTTTTTTTTTCAACCGATTGCGTACATCAGGTGGACTATCAAAAAACATTCGACAGGTATTATTCTTTTTTCATACAAATGCAAACTGACGGAGATATACCGTGTGGATGTTGCTCGTGACGTCATACCTGTGGTCGATTATGCATTGGATTTTATACAGGTATGACGTCATGCAGCCCCCACTCCTGAACTTTGATACGCTCTATCTATGGCAATTTTCGTTTGTATGGAAAAAAGAAAAAATACGTGTCCAATATTGTTTGATAATCTACCTGACCGACCAAATGGAATTTTTAATGCAAGGACCCTATTGGAACGGTATTTTACAACGATTTACGTTCGATTGAAAATCGCGATTACGTCGAGATCCCTGAAATTTGATCACACCCGCGTAGCAAAGTTTATTTTTAAAAGTAATCAATAAGCTGGCACTTATTTCGCTTGAAACGTTTTAAGATCAAATGATAAATGTGCATATTGGTTCACCAGTTCCGATGGAAGATAGGAAGAGAAAACAAAAAATTCTGAAATTCAAAAAGCTTCGTACGATGAATGAAACACAATAAATAATGGATCAGCTTCGGTATCATTTTCACAGACAATCGCGCTCGAAATGATAAGGGAAAAGTTCCGTGAAATTTTCGGGGCAACCCCAGAGCGTCGGCCTCGAAAGTAACTCCGTAAAAATACACACCCCTTGCATAACTCCCCAGCTGAGCATTACATAAATTCGATCCCCCCGTCCTCGCGCTCCCCCTCCGACTGGAACAGAAACAAACGGCTCGATTCGACTCCGCGCAAAGCTCGATAAGAGAATTTTCGTAAAACGTCCTCGGAGGAACTTGCGGGAAGTCCTCGTCGCCCCCCACTCTTTCTCGGGCTCCTTATCCTCGCTCAACTTTCCCTCAACCTCCTCATTTTCTCCCGCCCTCCGGAGTCTCTTTAACAGCAGCTTGCGCGCGTGCGAATCTGCAGCTACGACTTCCTCGAGAGTAGACGCAGCTATCTCGTGTTTACCGCGTCAAAGGCAACCTTTTTTCCTTTTGCGTGTTATTGCTTCCTCTTCTCTTGCCAGTGTATATTCCTTCCGTCCTTTTTTTTCTCGCGCAAGATGTTTTTTGTCTTCTTCTTATCGAATTCCGAAGTCGTACATCTTTTTTTTTTCACCAGATGCCGCGTGTTGCCGTGACATTATTGTGATTCAGCGGAAAAGCACGGATTTTATTTTGCAAAATGTTTCATTTTTTCGATGAAATTACGATTTGAATAGTTGGAGAACCGTGGTCTACCGTAGCGAATAAATTATCCTGATTATTGGTTAATCTAAACATCTAAGATGGATGCCCTAAAGATCGTCGATTCTATCGTGAATGAGCATTTTTATATGAAAAAAAACCTTTGTGCGTGTATAATTTATTCAACGTTTATTACTTGAAATAAAACATAAAAAGAAACATTTTTGGTATTTGTGGGATGTTCTGCTTTAAAATCTGGATTTATGAAGTCAAGCTAAGGTGGATGCACGTGTTAAGTTTATCAACAAAACGTTGCGTGCAGCCTTTGTGAGTAAAAAATGTTGAGCTGACGATTTTAGTTTAATCCTGTACTGTGTACAGTAATAAGTTGAACATTAACATAATGAAAGACATAGATGAATTTTATTTCGGAGTGGAAAATAATAAAAAGGGAAAAAATTTTACGCTTTTAACTGCTGAACCTCCTCTGTTTTCACATCACTTTTTTTTTAGTTAAGCTCACATTACTCAGGTGTATGATATTTAATACATGTATATTAAATTTTAAAGCAGGAAATTCGAGAGATGTGAGACTTGAACATTTTGAAATGCGAAAATCTTCATTGTTTTTATTTCGGTTATTATTTTACGTCTCGTTATTCATTTTATTAAAGTTAAATTAAATTGCACACCTCTGAAATGCATAATGTAAATTTTTCAAGCATATTATTAAATCTCTATGGAAACTCACGAAAAAAGAAAAAATACGTTTAGCGAGCAGAGGAATATGAAACTAAATACTTCTAACTAAACTTATTTAAAATTTGGTATTACGAACATTATCATTTCGAACGTTTGGAACTTCCAAAGCTGACAAAAATAATAAAAATCAACTCAATTTAAAATGAATACTTTGTTCCATTTTAACTCTAACATTTCGATAAAAAGATTGAATAATAATACATCGACTCATCTCAAGTCATACCTAAATAAGATTATACTCTGGAAGAAAACTATAAATATGGATACTCAGTTGTAAAAAGAAAGCCACACCATTATTTCAAATCCATGCAAATAAAATGCAAGAATATCAACTTATAAACGAGAAAAGGACTAAAATCAGCACACGCACCTCACCGCTGCTGAAAGCCTCTTATCCCTATAACAACACGAAAGAACCCCTAGCGGAATAATACCCAACTAGCCGGCGGCAGGATTTTCCATCATCGTTAAAATTTATATGAACCCACGGGCTGGCACAGCCGAAACCAAAACGACACACTCCGCCCGATCTTCCGTCCAAACAGAGCAGACCCAACTCCTTCCCCCTAGCAAATGAAAAGACCAAAAAGTCGCGGAACTTCCGCCTTGTCATCAGTCACCTCTTCGTTTCCAGTTGCGCGCCCATCTGTCCGCGGTCCGCGTCCCTTATTCCGTAATCAGGGCGTTCCAGTTTCCGGCCACGGCGGCCCGCAGTGTTATTTGTTAGTCGGATTGATTCCGCGAGTTTTCCCCCTCCCCCTCCGCCCGGCAGCCGCGGGGATTTCCCGTATTCATCGCCGCGTTTCTAGTAACTTCCGGAAGCCCGGGCAAGTTTCCCTGTATTATGTGGCCCGCCGACGTGTGCTGCATTCAATTCGCTCGGGACGGTGTCGCTGGGTGCGCTCGGTCCGACCATGTGCGTGGTATAGCGGGGGGGGGGGGGGGGGTTTTTCCGGGGCGGGGTTGAAACGCGCGGCGGGAAGAAGGAAGAGGGGAAGGCGGGGCGGAGGGCTTTCGCCGGCCCTTTTCCTCGCCGACTCTTTTCCTGTTTTTCAACTCTTAGGCAACTCATTGACTTGACAATTCCGCATTTATTTATTGTTTCAAAGTCGCGGTTTTTATTGAAATAGGTTAGTTTTAGATAGTAACAGTACCAAAAGTTTTACTGATTCAGCAGTGATCTAATTTTGACTAACATATCACTAATCATACTTAGGGAGTATACAGGGGTTGGTAATAAATGATTTGATTTGGAAGATTTATGTGGTTCCACTTGTTAGACATCATCCAAAGCTGTAATATATGTATACTCCAGTCCTGTTCGCCCTAACCTATATGATTCCATCATTTTCGAGATTAAAGTACCTAATCTTGCCATACAAATGGCTTAAGAACATATTCTAACTGATACTCAAATAAGTGCTAGTTTTTACGATGTTGTGATCGGATATTGTTAAATGGAGTCCTTAAATTCGCGTTGATAGTGGTACTTAAGCAATAGTTTTGTGGAAATTCACGTTGTCCGAATGTCTTAAGGAATATATATACATATATATATATATATATATATATCAAAAGTAATTTTCTTAATCTTTTGTTGAATCTTTTATGAGCATATGTGCATTATGAGTCCATCCATCCACTTGTAAAATTTTTAAAGGCCCGGATATACTATATTCGAAACATTTGTATTGGATAGTTCAAAATTATCGCATACGTATTTATTCTTTTTTCTAATAAAAAATGACCAAGTTAAAGAATTTAAATGTTCGGGAGTAGGGGGAAATGATGCCTCAAAGGTTAGAAATCTTGTAGCCTTTTTGAGGTCATACATAACTTAAATGAGTGTACATCTTCATCGGTTTTTGTTTACGTGTAAAATGAAAAATAATTGTCCAATGTTTTTCCATACTCTATCTGATGACCACAAACTGATATTTAATACATAGAAAATATACAACACCTTTGAAAACGCACCCGTGAAACTTAAAAGGTCACAAACATGTTTTTACTAATGAAAAATAAAAGTCATTGTAGTTGTATCCCACGATGTAGTCGATGTAGCGGGTTCTACAACGTATATCGTCTGTCCTTCTCACACACTTGTGTCAAAACATAACTTTTTGCGGTTTTTACGACTGTTATTCACTTATTTCTTATCTCACAAGCATCCTTAAACTGTTTTGTAAAATTGAATAAGGGCATTAGATATTTTTTTAATATACGTAAAAATTTCGTAAAAAATTAATCATTTTTTCGTATGATACATGTTATTGAAGCACAGAAAAAGGCATTCCTCCACAAGCATCCATATTAAAGTTTAAAAAATGACATAAAATAAAAACATTAGTATTTTGCCTTCTAGGAACCCTAGCATCACAAAAATTTAGCAGGCTACTTATTAGATATTATTTTAGCTGTGGGCAAAGTTTTATGATCTCATCATTATTTCAATTTGGGATACAACTACCTCAAGTTGGTCACAATGAGACGGTACGACCATTGCAAGAATGAGGGTCACCGCCAGTTGACTTGCCCACAGGCCTGACACTGGTGCCCATAAAGTGATGAAGTAATGTCAACATTACGTACTTATATGTTCATTCAAGAAGGTTATGTATGATAAGCGCATGAACTACCTTAAAGAGCTATCAATCATTCAAGCTTTATACTTACTCTGCAGCTCACCAGGAGCTATAGCGTAACATAAAAGAAATGGAAGCATTGTTGTTTTTTGTAAAAATAAAACTTATCCTTAAGGACTAGACATATATTCTGCTCGATATCAACAAACGATTGCTTTTCTTGACAATGCTTGTCTTTCTTCATTAAAGAAGATTTTACAATCTTCGAATAATGAATACAAACAATATAAGAATCTTTCATGATTACACAAATCAAATATACACCTGTTATGTCCGAAACATATACTCCGCTATACAGGTTTGTCCCAATCTACTCTGCACGCTTCGTCAATATGTAGAGCGAGTCGATACAATATTCCATTATCATTATGATTTGGGCAGTGACTAGATCGAATGCGAGTTAATAATGGAGATGGCATCGAAGCTGGTGTACGTGGCATGTGCATAAATAAACGGATCGTGGAACGGAATGCTATATTGATTGCATTATACTGCGGATACGTACTTACTATCAAATACGATTAAATATTCATCGTGTGCGACGGATATTCGGGGAAAAATGTTGTTTCAAAACGAATACGCAGTTACAGGCAACTACAGTCAGTATTTAATATTAAAAATACTCAATTTATTGGCGTAATCTTACGTATTTTGCATCGATCCTAGTACTCGATTATAAAAATCTCCGACGAAGAGTGTGACAACCCGCGCAGCTCCATTACAGCCATACCAGACTATAAGGGGATGAAAACCCCAAGTTTGAATTTACGAAGTATAAAATATTCTCCTCCCATCGCAATCCAATGCGCGCACCTGAAAATTCAAAGTGCACAATTCAACGGCCGACCTGCAGCAGCTTTAATAAAAACAGCGCCGCGATGCTCGAGCGAATTCCCACCCTCCGCGAGGCAAGAAACAATAAACGCCCCTAAGACCAGTTCGTACAAAAAGCAATCTCAGCAGCCGTCTTCGTCCCTACCGTGTCTTGTGCATGATTTATTCCCGGTGCATTGAACTGCACACGAGCAAGAAACACGGTTTCGAGAGACAGAAGTTGAAACGAGACAAGAAGCTCTATACGCCTGATGTCGGTATGGAACTCCGATGGTACAACAGATCCTTCCACGCGAGGTGGCCCGGTCGCGCATAGTCGAATGAAGTGATGAGCGATCGAACGTGACGAGAAAGCTGAGCGATGAATACTCAGTGCATGTACGCTGGGGAAGAGGATCTGGCGGTGTCGTGTCGAGGACGCGTTACTGGTCATCGTCGAGAGGGGCCAGCGCTCGTGGTGTTTTGTGCGCGGTGACACTCGGTGGAGTAGTGCGATACGGCTTTTACGGATTTCCGATGACAAAGTATAGTGATCTGCTGTGAAAAAAAAGAAAAAAGAGGAAACACGATCCATTTGCTTTAGGGAACAAACTTCGATATTGCTTTTTTCTCGAAACAAACTGAAAGTCCCGGGTGGAAAAATTTCGTCGTTATTATCTTTTTCGAACGGGCGGGATGAAATACAAACTCGCGGGGCTTTTCAATTATTTCTCCGGGCAAATATTGTTTCCTGGATAAATTCCGTCAAGCGTCACGTTTCTGCCTCTGTAATTCGTAAAGTTTTGAAGAATAAAGTGAAACGTGAAGGCTGTCCCGGGGAAAACAGTACAAGTACTGGAGTACCAGCGATAGAAATGTTTCTCGGCAATGTCAACTTATTGTGCCAAGGTGGTTTTTACTTTTTTTTTTTTTTTTTTCTTCATTTGTATAAGTTTCGACAAAGTGAGGAGACTCAACATGGTAGATATTGCTGATAATGAAACTTGACATTAGTGAAAACGTCGACTGGAAATATTAACTTTGAATCTTTTTGATCGGGAATTCAAGACATACCGTTGAAATTATTTTAATTTGTTTTTTAATACTAGGAGGCTCCGTCGAATTTATTTTCCGTTCTTTCAATTTTTTTAAAATCTCATATTTGGATTTTCCCACTACAAAAACTACGTGATCCGTCTTTAGGCCACGTTTAGACGTCTGCAGAATGGAACCTTGCAGAATAGCCCACAAGACACCGTATCCAACTTTAATTATTCATTAGAAGTAACTCCTCGGTGAATGACTAATATTAAAAGTTCATAAATATACAAATCCCAAACAGTTTAATTGAATCAGCATACTCAAGAAAACGGCTCGGTAATCTAAAAAGTATCTGAAGCTATCTTCTTAGCAAATTATGTGACTGCTGATTATGCAATTCTTCCAAGGAAAAGTTTATCAAGAAAATAAAGCTATTACAAGAAAATCTAAAAAAAATAATAAATTTATACATTTGTTTCATACAATAATTAAAATTACAATAAAACGATTTAAAGTACAAAAGAAAAAAAATCTCAATCACAATGCCCAGCAACTTAACGGTTTTACCATTCAGCTTTATGAAAAAAAAAAATCTAACTCTCCAGTCCGAACGAAGGGCAGGCAAACTTGTTCGCTCTCTATATGCACCGGGACCGCTACCATTTGCATCGGCGTCCCCAAGCCGCAAGCCTCGTCGCCAGTCCATTGTCGAGCAAATCGAAATAAATAATCGCATTCTGGGTCGTCGCATCCCTTCCGCTTCCTCGTCGCATCTCGAAATCCAATTTCCACCTCATTCTGAAGGGGGCAGCGCTCAAACTCGTTAAGATTCAGAAAAGTAAGTGAAACTTCATTAATAAAAGGCTAGTATCATTATACAGAAAAAAGGAAGGTCCAGACCAAGAAGGCCACCCGTGAAGGATGAATATGTAGATCCTTCTAAGGGTATTATATATATGTAAATAAGTAGATGAAAAGAATATGGTGTATTCTGAAAGCTGTACCATCTGGTAATTCAGGTTAGAATTAGTTAAGGACGTTGCCCTGTTTATGTAAATAATAACAGAACTTGTTGAAACTTTGAATTAGGATATATCAGAGTGTTATGAACTCTGCACCCGCGTTTTTTTTTTTGGACATACCTTATAATACTAAAAAAAATAACATTATTATTAGGTTAATTTAATCGTTGTCCCATATGACCAGTATTAGAGACTGCTTATCATTGTTTTTATATTTCCTTTTTTTTGGATTATAAGGAATGCCCGAATAATGCGTGTGCGTTCAGAACACTCTAACATATCATACTTTAAAGTTTCAACAAGTTTTGTTATTATTTACATTAACAGGACAACGACCTTAACCGTTGTGTGGTCATGCTTGATTTTTGTTTAGTTCCATTATTGTCTCTTATGTTTTTGATGCTTATAATGAAGTATTTAATTAAAACTAACCGTCAATGCATTTAGTGTTACTGGTAACTTCTGTAGTTGGCTGTCTATAGGAAAATGTCTTTAATAATACATTAACCAGGATTAAATTCCACCATACTTTTCTAATAACCAGGTCTTCACTATTTGTTCTACTGGTAGCGTTTGGGACGCAATTCCATCACAGCCACGGGACACAGTTCAATCAGTTAACCCATTCCAAACAAATCAAACTAATGGACGGTTAATTTTTTGAAATGCACCTTCTCCAGTATGTTCATGTAAGTTTCCCAAGGCGCAACTCTGATCCCAGATCAAGAAACATTGCTAATGCGATGAAGGCCAAAATAGATGGGCTTTTATTCCATTAGGTAAATTCAAGGCACAAAGGCAACCATAAAGGGCGCACCTCATCACTATTTCATGGATACGACTTTGAATCCATGAGCATGTCGATTCGCTCCTGCTGAAATTGACACCACGATCATCTCTCTGACGTGTGCTCGTCAATGAGCTCTTTCTCTTGCCCTGGACAAAAAGGAAAACAAAAAAAAAAAAAAAAACAACCAACCCCCCCCCCCCGCAAGCCCCGCCCCCTCGCGCTGGCTCGGCAAACCGTATCCACAGAGCCGCCGCAGCACAGGCTCGGCTCCCCGTTCGATTTTCACGCTCGACCGGCTCGTCATCGACCCCTCGCCGTTTTTAGACCCAGCAATGTCGCCGTCACGCCGGCGTGCATGAACACCCGCCGACTCCCTCGTCACCCAACAAAGACAACAGGCCACCGTCGCGGCCTGTATAATGTTTTCCGCGCTGCCTTTTTCCATTGTATCCGCAAACCCGGTGTGCTTTCTTCCTTTTGCCTTTTTATATTTCCAACACGGCCGGAGAGAGAGGGCAAAAGATACGTGGGTCGGAGAAGAAGCTTTTGCTTGTAGAAGCCGGCTACGGCGCGGGGTGAATTTTTCATAACGCTTTCGGTATTCGCTCTTTGTATGCCGTGCACTGCGGTCGAACGGGGCTGCGTGGGAGCGTGGGAAAAGGATGGAGGAGGAGGAGGAGGATGAAGGTTTTTCCAAAGAACCGCTCCTCCTGCCATGGATATTGCACGCCGCGTTAAAGAGGGAGAATTTCTCGAGGATGTGGGAATTTATTATCTCCGGCCGATATGTATGTTAATTTTCTTCGCTCTCGCGTTACGGGGTGCGCTGAATCAACGGTTTTGCGATTTTCTGGGGGATGCGAAAATGCAGAGATGGGAATTGAAATTAGTTGGGAGTTTGATAAGCTTGGCGCAGGGTTTTATGTTACAATTAGAGGTTTTTTAGTTACTTGTTTATAGGAAGTGAACAATTTTTCAGAGTTTGTTGCATCATTTCGATTTTGCCGTTAAAATAATCCAGAGTTCTTGAATACTTAATCTTAGAATATATAAATGTATCTTCGATCCATAATTACTTTGATACATTGATATTAATACTGGTACCACCATCCATCAAATTAATAAATACTTTTAATTATAATATAAGTTACTCTATTAGGGATCGCAGAGTTAACGATAATTTAAATTCATCACTGGAACTTCACCAACACCTAAATTTAGAACACTCAGTGGTTGCTATCTAGTGATATACCAGAAGTCGTTCTACACTTAACTGAATTATATAACTTGGGTGCTGAATGGAGACATTTAGTCTCCATGGTAAATTAGCTTCCACCTGACCCTCAGTTAGGTAGTATCGTTCGTGCATTTGTGGACAACAAGCTTATTGACCTGTACATGCCCACGCGAAACACGTAAAATCCATCAGAATAATTGTCAATATATTGTTAGTGACGTTATTTGATCTTTGGTATTACGAAGACTTGTTAGTTATAATACGTCAACTTTTGAAACGTTTTAAGGGATAAAAAATGTTGCGTCCCCAGGGATATCACCCAGGGATATCACTCTTTTCGGGTAGTATCCTCTATTGTTCCACGTAATCAATAGTTCTCCGTAGAAACCAAACCAAAATCAAAAGTTAATTTTTTTGCTTGGTCTCAACCTAATACCTCTACCCCCTACTACTTAGTACCAGCAGCGAAAGCTACGCATCTACTACTCAGAAATAGCTGAGGTTTAAGAA
>JAPYYV010004979.1:17815-34989 GCA_030522625.1 Copidosoma aretas
GAATTTGCGGTCCACGGAGTCTGGCAAGTTGAGATACAAAGGTTTTTAGACTAATTCTCAGGATCAACTTTCTGAGAACAAACAGGTCGACATGGCAGCGTTTCACCAGACTGTTCACTTCTAAAGTTGGACTTGATAATATTTAGTACTCACAAGACGTCTTCATGTAGGTTGAAGCTGATATAATGTTTAACGATGATAATGTTCTGTTATGTTAGTACAGTTGATGATTATGAGTGATATATTAATTAATTTTGGTGTCTTTTACTTGATGATAATCGAATACATGTACAGCAGAAAATACTGCACTACTTACGAAGTTTTTCACATAGTAGTGTTTACGAAGTTTTTCACATAGTAGTGTAAAACTTATGAGTGATTATCAGAAAGGTAAATATGACAAGGTAGTTCTTGCATTTTGTTATATAAGTGATTATAACACTGAAGTCACCTTAATTATTTTGACATAGGGTTAAAATAAGGTGTTGGAACCAATACTTGTAATTGCTGAATTTAAGATTGATAAAATTGTTTAATTATGAACTGCAATGTTGAAGCTGTTAACTTTATAATGTTTGATGAAGCATGGTACAATTTTGAGAAAAAGTCAGTTATAACGTTGACTCTGTTGTTCATTAAGTTCATAGTCATATAAAGATGTTCATATTCTGTATCAAAAGTTCCAAGGATAAAATAAGCCCACTTTTCAGTTATAAAAGTTGGTCGAGTGTATAACCAAAATGTTTCTAACTCACTATCGAGGAGAAGAGATAATTTCACCATGATTTTCCGATGTGTAAGTACCCGTACATCGAAGAAAAATTGAATCCTGAAAAACTAAATTTGTTTTAACTTCCTCTCATTTCAAGCTTTCATCCCTTCTCTCCTCGAACTAGCTCAACTTTTCTTCTTATAGCTTAACTTTGGGACCGACTTTTTAAAATTTTCCGACCATCGGAAAGCCGTCTCTGATAATAATGTCGAGCTCAGAAAAAAAATTTTCAACCGAAATCCTTCTGATGACTCAAGAGGAAGTCTTCTCTGTGAAATGTGCAATTTCGTAGAAATCCTAGGCAATCCGTTGGGTATATATAACGCGAGCGAAAGGGGTCTCTGGAGATGACTGACGTAAGAATAGACGCCGCGGCTCATTGTTCGGCTGGAAAACGATCGCTCTGCGCTTATCGTCCTTTTATTTCCTTCCTCGCGTTGTGTTTGCCATGTCGCTCGATTTCAAAGAGAAAGAAAGGAGTTCATAACTCGAGCTTGATTCTCAATGCCAACGTGCGTTGAACTCCACGTTTTTTTTTTTTTTTTTTTTTTTTTTTTTTTTTTTTTATTTGTTTTTTTTAAAATATTTGGAAAAAGGTGTTGTGGCATTATGCTCGGATACAGAGAAAGGTTTGAGAAAGTGCAAGAAAAGAAACGGATGTCTACTCGTAAACGGGATAAGGGGACGAGGTTCCGGGGATGAGGGACGAAATAAACTCTGTTCGATTCTCATTTCAATAGACTGATGAATGCAACACGCTGGTGCGGGCATCGCTGCGTTTGGGATGTTATGCATTTGAATTTTTCTCATTTTGAATATTGCGCTGATAATAGAATCGATGAATATTCATGGGCCAGGTTATCGAGTGTGAATGTAGAGAGAACCGAGTTTGTGAAATGAAAAAGTATAAAAACTTGAAAGCAACTCAAAGCTGATTGCGAGCCGTTTTGAAACTTTTATAATGCGATTCATGATATAAAAATAATTAATATAGCTTGTCCATAGCCAAAATGTGTATTGGTTTGGATTAAAAGATAATCCATTCAAATATGGCAGTAACAGATTTTAGTATTCAAGAAGCACTTGCCTGATATTGAGCTGACACTGGCTCGATGTATGTCGGGTAGACGCTTTCTTGACAGCATATCTCCATCATTGGCACAGTAGTGAAGTTCTGCAAACAACAAATGATGCAACATTTAATGTAAATCTTATTGTTGATCACAGTAGTTAAAATTAAAAACAAAACAGCAGTGCTAAAGTTATCGTACGATAAAGAAAATCACTATTCAGGCTGATCTAGTCTATTAAATTTTACGTTGAGCGATTCAACGATGAAGACGTTTCGATCATATCTAAATATTTTCATCCGACATCTTAACCATCCATACGAAGAGAGTAGAAACAAGTTACGCAAGGATTGATCAAAGGTCTACTTTTGTAAAATTAGGAAAAGGGTGTACTCGCTTCACGAGCACTGAAGGCGCACAAAAAAATTGCCAGCTGCCTCCGCTCGCCTACTCGCTCGCGTGCGCAGCAGTACTGATTAGAATCATACAAATCAAACGAGAAATAGACCTTTCCGGAAATCGAAAGGAAAACAAACATGGGCTCGGAGCAAGTCAAACTGGCACGCAGAAGGCGAGAGTGCAAGAGAAAACGGGACGGTGAATCAAGGGACGAGAGAGACAGAGGAATTCGAACTGGATGGAGAGAGAGAGAGGGAGACGGCACGGATGGAATTGCAAAGCCGTGAAAGATCCGCTGCGAAATTTCAATTCCGCCCGCCCGTCCGACTCCGTGCGCTCGGCTGCAGCGCCTTGCTCCTCTTCCGTTACTCTGCTCCTAAATTAAATGCGTGCTTGCGCGAATATTTTCCCCGGCTCTCTCCTCTTTTTTTTCGCTGCATCTTTCTGAATTTGCGTTACACGGCGTTTCGGTTTATCCTTCGTATCGCGTTTATGGAGTGATCGAGTTTTCCGAATGGAAAACCCCCGTTGCGTCGAGCTTCCGTTTTTAGACGTCGTTTCAATTTGGTGGCGAATATGTCTGTTTTGCCTTATGCAAGTCCGATTTCGATTGATTCGGCGTCTCAGATGCATTCATGGAAAAATTAAAAATCCATCGATTACTTTTTGCACTAGTTTTAAATTAGGATTTTGCATCAAAATTTTATACGGTCGGTCAAGTAGATTATCAAGAAATATTAGATACGTATTTCACGTAAACAAAAATTGACGGAGATAGAGCGCGTCAAACCCCAGGAGTAGGGGCTTATGACGCGGTAAAGACATAAAACTCTGTATCTTTATGACGTCACAAACCCGCAATCTACAGCACGTACCAAATAGAATTTTTTATGCAAAATCTCAATTACTTCTTTATCCTTGTAATACCTCATTAATTTTCAGGAACTCGTGTTTGTTAGATGCAGAAAATAAATTTTCATTGCCATGCAACATTTATACAAGCGCTCTTCAAACACCAATTCAAGCGTTACTTCAAGTGATTCATTAATCTTCACTTCAACCGGTTGCTATTGACATACTTAAACAAGTAGCAAAGCTCGAAAAGTCACGTATACGGATCTCGTTAACTGAATGGTACGAAATCTTTGGAAACCGTCCCACCAACGTAAAGTCGAGATGGAGGAATATTTCAATTACCGAACTAACTTCGTATAAGTGCTGCATAATTGTATTCAAGATTTTAATCGAGGATTTGATGACCCAGTGGTTTCGTGTAATTCGTCAAGGAAATGTTTGAGTTTCATCGATTATACGGGCTTTGGTGGGAGAAAATAGTCCCTTCGAAATGACGCCAAATTATCATGGATGAGAAAAGTTCTCGAGAAATTGTTTGTATGACCGAATTATTCACCGACCGCAATCTCTTTAGGCAACGAACACTAATATACTACGTACTAAAATAATACTAAACATGACGAAAAAACATGTCCAAAGCAACCGCCATCCAGAGACTGTATAACATGAAAGGCGCGCGAGGGAGCGCGGACGCGGCCCACAGAAGTAAACACACGCCAAAACGAGACGCGCCGTTATAACGCCCCAAAGGCTCTTTGCCGGATTTAGTTAATGAACTTTACACGCGAGCCTTCCTCTCCGTCCCTTCTTTACCGAAGCGGATAGGCCGGCCGGCCTCCCCCCGATTCTTGTATCAACATCAAACTTTAATTAGATGCCGATGACGAAGCAGCAGCAGCAACTTCGATGAATACGGGGAAAATTTGCCACCCCCTCCCCACCCCCCTCGTGTGTATAATAATGTACGTACAAAACAGGCTAGGATAGAGAGAGAGAGAGAGAGAGAGAGCTCAGGGCTGAAAGGTTTAATTAAGAATTAATTACGTATCTTCTGATGGTGATTAGTAATTTTCGTTTGACGTTACGCTTGTTAGTGCTCGCGTTTGTTCGCGAGTGAAGTTGTTGCAAACTTTGCATCTGGTGTAATTATGACTGACGCACCTTGAGCATTTCCAAAGATTTCCGTTATAATTATGTGAACGATTTTCGTAAGCACAAACTTATTGAATAATTCCAAGGTATGATCTATCTTTTTTCGTAGAACTTCTCTACTCACGTAAAAAAGTTCCTTGCATTCACTTATTCTTTGTATTGTAATATTTAGCGAACGCTAATGTAAGCAATCTTCATCACCTGACACACCAAACTTTTAAGGAAAGGATATAAATTCTCCAAGATTAGAGAAAAATACATGCTCGTGGAAATATCATGTGTTCATGTATCCAGTAGATGTTTATAACATACTCTTTTATTGTACTATCGCGAAATTCGTTAAAGATAAGTCTCGCGCCAGACATCAGTCGATATTCGAGTATACGCACAATGAATACATATCATTCCAATTTCTAACGAATAATTAATATCTCGTGAAAAAATCTACCCACGAATAAGTAAACACGATGAAGAACAATACAGAATACACATATCAACAGGTCCTGAAAATAATTTGTTGATTAATCGACTTCCATGTACTACAGCAAGAAATGAGCATCTCCCAAAAAACTCGTAAGATCCTACCTGCCGGTGCACAAACTTAATCAAAGTAGCAAAACAGGACCATGGACTGACGCATACACCCACCCTATATACGTCCTTCGAAACTTTGACCCAGTGCGCAAACAATTGCGTCGAAGATCGGCTCATCTCCAAACAGGCCGAGCCGACCACCTGCCGTGTAACGAGGCCGGCACAGATTTCACCGCCCCCATCTATAGATAATGACGAAACTCCGAGCAAGTTGGCCAAAGCCCGAAAGTGCATATGCTGTTGCGTGAAAGGTGTCGGCTGCGTTTATTTAGTCGCGTAATTGTGATGGTGGCCGGTAAACTTATTTGAAATTCTTTATTCGACCCACGCTTGGTAAATACGTGGAAAGTAGCAATTAATGATGATGATGAAATTTATCAATAAACCGAAAACCGGACACATTCGTAGATCCTGAATGATACGATTATTGTCAAATACAGTTTTCAAAAGAATCCTGGCTAATAATGGCAACGTATATGATCGCACATGAATCAATCTTTATACCTGAATGTTTTAATATTACAAAAGCGATTTTAACGGAAAATATTTACTCTAAATAAAACGTTCTAATGGATCATATTGTATAATATAAAATCACGGAAGCAGTGGACCCACAAACATGCACCGGCGTACAGTTTTTTTTAAAGCCAAAGTACTGCGAATTAAAATTGAATGTAATTAATGAGTGCAGTTGGTAACTCTCCTAATTATAAACTTATATCCGCATTATACATTCACGGGGTATGTATTGATCATCATGACATTTGACTGTAATTTTGAAGCTCTACTTCAATTCCACTTACCTTTTTTTTTCTTCAAAATCTACATCCATTTTATTTGAGTTTTTTTATATTTGAATACGTTCGTTCGCTGTTTTAAATTAATGAAATAATTGTAATCAACTGTATTGATACTTTAGATAATATACCAGGTTGCGTGTGTGTATATCGAAGTTTGTGGAAAATCTGTTAAAGCATCAGGCAAGTAAATAGCCCTTGTACGTACGTGTTATCATCGTTTCCATAATACTTATAGAATACGTTTTATAAAATATAGTGTACGTCAAGTTGGTTCCATTCATTTTTATATAACTCGACTCCTACAGTTTGATTTAGCATTCACGGCTTGATGAGTAAAACAGAACTTGAATGAATATTGGAAGTATTACTGACTCTGAGATTTCGAATAAATCTTGTGGCTGTTAAAAGATGTGAATGAAAGTTTAAATAAACACATTGTATGCACGTAGACATAGATAATACATGTATGCATACGTGTACGTTCATCTCCTTGTATGTATTTATGCATGCACATTCTCCATGAATACTGCATGCACGTAGGAGTACGGCTAGGGCGGTAGAGTGGAGAGCTGTTGAATCAAAGTTTAATTTCCGCTCGTGACAAACCGTGCGTGTACGTCGCTGGGTTCGACAGGGACTTGGAGTCAGAGCAAGAGCTTTTTCAATAGATTAAAATCTGAGACTCGGCTGACTATACAGCGAATTACCTACTATTTCAACAATTTGCAAATGCTAACTGGGCTTTTAAGTCAGCGTAAAAGAATGATGAGTAAGTAATCGTGAATGGTGATGTTTAGCATGCTTTTGAGCTTGAAGTGAACAATAATGCCTCTTGGGTGGACATACAGGGTAACACTGGCAGAGAGCAAAAAATGGTGCGTGTACAAAAAAAAAGAGGGGTCAATTGGCATTCGATTTCCTGGCTGTCTAGCCTAATCCGTAAACTACTTTATAGTTTATGAACGTATCTTCCCATTTGGATTTGTCATCTCACTTGGCACCAAGCTCGGCAAAATAGAGATACTGAGCCAACCCATATTAGGTTATTGCCAGTACGGTTGTATATATACATCATATAAAAATGTCACCGACAAACCCGGAAAATCAGTTGCGGGAGGTGTAACTACGCCCCTGTATCAAATCTCAATGTTATATGTATAGTAGTCCGATGCGGGATTAAGTAATACCCCCCTCGCTGGTCCAAAAGCCCTTACCCCTACGCTCTTTCATAGCTTCCCCACAAACACTCGTAACTATCCACAAAATAAGGTAAAATAATGCACTATTGTTAGTGATATACAGGCAATTTAGTCCCCCACATATCTTCATGCCAGTTTTACTTTTATTACAAAATCCTTGGCCCTCTCATCATACATATATATCTATGTAGTTTGAAGATTTTTGTGGGATTCATCGATTCCTCTCTGCCTACATTTATACTTCAACTCAGCCACCTGCCCCCTTAAAATACTGAAACAATGGTTTGTTTGTTTGTTTATTACTCTTTTTTGATATTCCCTTCCCCGCGCCACTATTCATACCAGTATCACATCTTACTGCATTATACAAATGTAAAGATGAATTTCAGTCTACAACTTCTTTGCACCCCTTTAGCCATCTTTCACACCCCTCTCTTTGAATTTCAAAAGAATTTCAGAGCTCTCTACTGAATCAAGTAAAACTTTCTTATATTTTCTGTTATATTTTGATCTATTTTTAAAAAATCGTAACTTTTCAAAGTCCCCGACAAGCTCTGCTGAATGTTTAATGATTCTTTTATAAGTCTTCCTACTTGCCCCCTCAAACCATAGCCCTATATCACACTACCAGTTGTCTAGTACGAGAAAAAAACCCAGTTTTCGATACAACTACACGATAAAGAGATTGAAAGTCAAGTGATACGAGAACAGATATATAGCAGCAACAATGCAAGGGTAAACATATAGGAGCAGAGATACTTGGAACATCTAAAGATGAAGACAAAAAATGTACAGACACGTGGAATCACGGTAGAAAATAGTTACAGACTCAAGAAAGAATAAATCATATTGGAAGAGAAACATATGACAGAGACAGTAATGAAGAAATATAAATACACTCGTATGTGGATGGGGTAAAAGGTAAAACGTCCATAATGATAGAAGCAAGACAAATACAATTATTCAGAGCTCTATGATCCTATTAGCGAATATAAGCACCAATACAGGAATTCATTGATCCAAAAAAGAAGATAAATGATAAATAGAATTATAAGTGCATGAACAAAAAACGAAAATCCAAGATGAAGACTTAAAGATCAAGAAATAGTACATAAGCTTACATTACACAAAATTATTTGATGTGAAACTCAATGAACAGAGTTAAAGATACTGTAAGTGGAGAGATATAAAGTAAAATGAAAACACAATAATTGAAATAAATACTCGTTAAAATTAAACGTTCAGAGACGCAGATGTAAAGCCAGTTACATGGCTATGAGATGAAGATATGAAAATAGAGATTTAGAGACAACTGGACAAAGATGAATGTAGAGGCTGAACTACAAATAATAGCAATTCAATTGCTGAGGTAACAATAGCAGTTTTCGTCAATAATGTGCAGCTCTCCAGGGCGAACACTCAGCTGGAGGGCACTTGCGAAGCAACGCCCAAGGGACCGTTGTGATGGCCCTGGCCGGATGTGCATTAGTGGCGAATGCTATTTTTCCTATCGAGGGTACACCAGACGTTCAAAAACGCCCGAGGTAGGGAAATTACGTTGACAAAAAGCCAGAATTAAGATGAAAAGAAAAAGGATGAACAAAACACCAAATAAGAGAACAGTGATACAAACGAAAAGGTCCGAAATTTTGTTTCAAAGATGATTGGATGCAGTAGATATTAATGGACACGCACGTTAGTGAAAACAAAGAACGCACGGACATATAATATACAACCATAGATTGATACTTGAGGATGAGTGTAACAGTTTAAAGATCATAGACTGAGTGCATAACAAGAAAGAAATGAAGAAATATTAATGCTGAAAGTGACTTACGAAAACATATAAGATAAGAGGATAAAAAAAGATGGACATGGGAGGACACAATTTTAGGGATCTTGATACAAAGCCAAAAACATTGGAAAGTGTACTTGAATATACTACCGAGATTTGTACACAGAAACATAAGAATAGAAACATGGAACTTGGAAACGGAGACCATTAAAATTAAAAACAAAGGAATAGGGGCAATGATATAGAGACAGAAAGATAAACATGAAATATGAATGACATGGAGTTGCAATATCATAAACCAATAAAGATTTAGCACGAAGGTAAAGATACAGTGACAGAGATAGAGAGATGTAGATACGAAAAGAGTTTTGTATGAAGACAGACTAAGTTTTTTTTGAACTCTGGAAACAGATACTTACACACATTTGAGCCACTTTTACAGTCTCATGGCTTGAATTCCTTAATCATATTCTACAGTTCAATCGCGCAGAAAGTAGTTAATATTTAATTACGCAGCTATGATTCTTTCTGCGAAAATATCTGTGACCAGTCAATTTTCTCATACCCTTTTTGTATTCTTACAGAATCATGCGGGATATTTCACACCCTCTCTTTCCCTCATGGCCCCACTCTTCCATAGCTTATATGTATTACTGTACAGAACAAAATGAAATTCACGTTCACACCATTATTTCAAATGGTTTAGGACCAACAGTGTTTTGAAATTTTATTTTGTCTCAATGAAACGTTCATGTTATACATACATTGAATAATAATATGCGAGATTATACAGTAAAATCATAATCCGTGAAATAGCGTTATCTCGCGGAATCCGTCCTTTGCACGGTCGCTGCATTTACGCGCCCGGACGAGCTCGGCAACGTCTCCGAGGAGCTCGGAGCGCAATAGCGCAGCCTCGACCATGACTGGATTATTAAGCCGGGGAATCGAGAGTGCGTTTGACCGAATCTACGGAGCTCCCTCTCCTTCCCTCCCTCTTGTATACGCGGTATACATATAGCCCTCCCATCGGCGGGCGCACGTGCGACGTCCTGGGACCGAATTTACCGGTTCGATTCACCGAGGAATGGGATGAGAGAGCCCGGGCGTCGTGATGGAATGAATATTGGATGGTTTTCAAGAACGCCGAGCGCTCGCTCCGAATCGAAATTTAAGCTGTTTGCTAATTGCTTGCTCGACATCGCTGCTATTGTTACGTCATCGTCTTCGTTAGTGGCTATGATATTATTACTGTGATTACTTTAGCTCTATGATAATTCTACTTATTGAATATGTCGAATTCATTCATGAAAACAATAAGCATACCTTGTACTGGGCAAAAACAGTAATCTATGTATAAATACTTCATCATAGTTTCATGTCTTGAACAATGAGGACATCGACATGATTTCTGAATGATTTCTAAATGATTTTGAAAAGATTTCATCACGATTTTATTACCAGCCTTACAGTTTGATTCGAGACAAATCTTTTTTTTCAATATGATTTATCATCCATTTTTTAACATGATTGATCGTATATATACTGTTATAATGTGTACTGAAAGATTTCAATGATTCCAGTTTACTCCGGACTGATTTCATCAAGGAAAGTCCAAATGATTTCATAAGCCACTCGTATCATCATCAACGCTCGCAAAAAACATCTACGAAAACAACACAGACGATCGTCAACGTTCGTCGTCGTCCGTACGATACTGATTTGAAGATCAAAAACTCCTCGATACAGCCCGAGCACGCGGCAGCCCAGAATCCCCCCCCCCCCCTTCCCTCGTCCACTCGTTATTCCGAAAGTTCAAAAACTCTCTACAACGAACTTCTGTCGCGTCCGCGAGTTTCCCTAACAAAGTAAGAGTAAAGCGGCTATAGGGAAAAAAAAACAACCAGAAATAAGTTCGTGTACTGTCGGAGGAGAAGTCAGGAGGGGGTCCCAAAATAGAGTTCAACCAGAGCATCGAGGAGTCCAAGCCTGTTGGACCCCCTCCGTGCGCGTAGAGGGGGGGGGGGGCACGTTAATTAAATTCCATTTATCCTGATTGCGATCCAGAAGAGATGGCGCCGAAGAGAGATGGAGTTACGGGAAATGGTGAAAAAGCGTGTACACGCTATAGCGGGGAGAAACGAGCGTTGGCTGTATAGATGCAGGCCAGTGGGAAAAAGAAGGGAAACAAGCGCGGGAGGGACGTGTGCTGCGCGGGGCGCACGTCCAGATTGTTTAGATCGACTTTGCCGGGAGATGTATACATATGTACACTCCGCGCATACAAACGCCCGGCCGCCGCCGCTTCGTGTCCTGGGACGCGGCTGATGGCTGTGTGTTATGCATGAAAGTGGGTGGGCGTGCGCGGCTGTCCGAGTGAATCTTTTATTCGTAATCGGATGCTAAAATTTCCCCACGTCCAAGTGCCGGACTGCTGACTGTTTTCGGTCTTTCTCCCCTTTTATTCTCTCGTAGCGTCGAGACTCGCTTGGTTTTTCAGAGAAGCCCTTTCGACGGGGCGAAGCGGATTTTTTGGGGGTGGTGGTTTTTTGTTTTCATCGAGACTTAGGTGCTTTTCGAAAGTTTGACGAACAACATGAAGGGCTATTGAGTCTATGAAGCAATTAAGACCATCTTAACGAAATCAATGTGGAATCAGCTAAAATCGTTGAAATCTTGAGATTTGATACAGTGGTCGTAATCAATAACGAAATCATAATGACTAGGTTTGAATCATTATGAAATCCAAAAAAAATGTTTATGAAAATAAATAAAATTTTGAAAGATAATGATGGAATAATTATGAAATCATTTGGAAATCAATTTGAAATCATTGGAACTTATAATAGAACATCAAACAATGGAATAATCATGAAATCATTTATAAATCGATTTGAAATTAATTAGGACTCATAACATATAGGTGAACATCAGCCGTGCATGATATGATAAGTTGTTGATGTTCTTTTTTTTTTTGATACAAGAAGGAGAGTTGCAAGCTGTTTGTCTGTATCTGTATGAATAATTTTTCAAAGTGTTTCAAGCTCATTTCCTTTTTACGCATCATCAAATATTTATATTAATTCAGCAGAATATCCGGCCATATTATTCGCAGTCTAATTCTGCAGGCATCATTCATTATGTTTTTGCCAACGAATAAAAGATCCATTCAAAGTCCCATGTATGAAATGATAATGATGCACAAATACATTCATAAACTTCAACCAGAAACGCGAACGGTTGTGAAAAGGCGCTTCCCCGTGCCTGGCGGTGCACGCGAGCTAAATGAGATATTTTAAAAATGAAGCGAGTAATCAGGATTGCGCAAATGAAAACCTGAAATATTTAACAGCTGGAATTAAAAACGATACAACCGCTCTATACGGCTCACCATCCTTTTATGCACGTATACACGGGCGCTCTTCCCGAGTTAATCCAAGTTATTAAAAGTGCTCTGTATTTTTCCCCAGCAGAGGAGCAGCACACGCCGTTTGTGTCGGATAATTATTTCCCGCGTCAATGGATGCTTGTAATTATTCTGGTTTTCTATACGCGTTGAATAAAATTCCGTCGCTTTGACCTTGCAGCCACGCAATTCGTGTTATTCAGCTGTAAAGATCATTTCCATTCACAACACTTCACTGATTTGTATAAAGCCAGGTAATTATTCACGCGGAAAAAGATCAATCACCTCGGCACTCCTAACTCCAAGGATCCGACATTCAAAGAATAATTAATGCACAAAAGGAAAAAAAATCCTGTAACTCGGGAGAACAGGTCAGCGGATCCCTTTTCCTGTATCCCGGTGAAGTGAAAAAATAGTCGGAGAAAGGGAGCCGAAGGGGAATAATGTAGCTCATGGAGCGACGTGCGACCCTTCGAAGCGATAGGGTTTCGATTGCGGGCGAGCTCGAGTACACGCGCGCGCGCTATACGTATAATATACATGTACGTGGATGTACACGACAGGCAACGTCCTCCGATTACACGAGGAATCACTCACGATGGGGTCTCTCTTGAATTCTCATTTTGTCCCAGCTTCAAATTGACCTCCCCCAATCCTTGTTTTCGGCTCGAAAACTGGACGTTGAAGTGTATTCGTCACGTAAGGGACTCTTGGCAGGCTTGGGTTGTCGGGTCGGATAAGTGACGTGGGGGGTGTTCGAAATGCGGGTAGTTGGATGTATGCGAATGCTCGATGAGGGTCCGAGAGAGGGTCGATGAGACGTTCGCCTGTTGGTGCAAATGGGGTGGTGATGGATATGTACTCTTCACGTATATATACGTCGTGAAGTAAGTTTAATATGCGGGTAAGGAAGGATTCTTTGGTAATAGGTTTTGATCTACAGCTTGCGTGTTTTAATTTGGTGGGCGACGAACGCTACGCTGAAAAGATTGATTGGTTTATAGATGGCATAGCGTTTAGCGACGATAAACTCTGTACTTCATTATACATTACTTTTAAAATATGTCAATCATTCTTAAATTCTAGAATTAGGATTTCTTCATCGATAACAAAGTGGTACATAATAAGTTGTTCACTGCGCATTATTTTTCAACGGGTTCATTATTTTCAATGACTTAACGCCCATTAAATATCTTAATACTACATCACCAGATTATTGATGGTTTTGCCTCATCTGTACAGCTCTCTCTAGATTGAAAAATATAGTGATCTGCTTACTTGGAGAACTTGCATGATGTTTTTACCAGATTTGAATCAAAGCTGAAGTAAAACTAAAGTATTTCAGAAAAATTCTTATAATCTAACGTCTTCCTTCTTCAATCTTCGTTTTTGACTTCAATCTCCCCGTAATTTCAGAAGCTTTGAGATAAGAAATAGTCCCTTCCCAAAAGGTCTTAATTAAAGATGCGTTGACTCCTGGTAAGAACATTATAGCCTTTCATCAGCTTTAGATAAAAGTGCTGGAAGTTTATCCGATGTGTTCAGGTGTAACATGATAGTTGGTCATAACATAAGAACAAAAAAGTATTATAGGCTATTTCTGAGGCTATTTATTATGTTTTTACATTCGGATACGTATCTCGAAATGTCGTTTAAATCCGTGATCCACATCTGACAAATCCTTCTATAGCTAGTATGGCATCCAAAAATATGTGATCCATTAAACGGCACATAATCTGATATAAATGAAGTATTACAAGTAATTGTAAGATTTATTGGCACTACTCAGCTGTGACTAGGTACTATCATTGACGAGAAAACCTTGATCTGAATCAGCGATTAACTTTTGATGATCTTAGACTTGAAATTAATGCATTGTATCGTTAACACACAACTTCAAACGATACATGAGGTTGTCTTAAAATAAGGATTCCATTACTTAGAGTGCCATAAACGGTAAATCCCATCATAGTTCCAAGGTGCCCAGGTACGTAATGTACATCGATCTTTGCTCATCCAAGCTGCACGCAAATTACCTCACAGAGCGCAACATCCGACCCTCATTCGGCGCCCTAATCCCGAAAAAAAAAACAACGATCAAACCTCTTCGCCTCTATCCCCAAAGGACCAAATTCCCCCTCGCCGAATCCCGCACGCGAGCCACAACTAACAATTCCCGTCAGCCCCGACTAACAGCCCAGCGAGCAGGGGGCGACGGACGCGCGGCCATCATTCACGAGCGAGCGAGCCCCCTCGCGGCTGAAAAATGATAATGGCGCGCCATCGGGCTGAATAATGCACCCGCGCAGTCAAACGCACGCTCGCGCATCGGCCGCCGGGAGGGCTCGCATCAGTCACATCGGAGCCAGGGACTGCAGTATAGCATATATACCAACACCCTCGCACATACGGCAAGAGAAGGACGTTATTTGGGTGTGTGCGCGTGTATAGCCGCGGGCGCTCGAAATTAAGGCCACCTTATCGAGGCACGGCAGCGCTGCGACCTCCCCCCACCTTTCCTTTTCTGGACCCCGACCAAAGTTACGCGGATTAGAGGGACCGGCCTGCTCCACCGTAGGACTCACTCGACTAACCGATCCCCTCATTATCGACGCGTCCTCCGCGAAGGTGGACTCGAGTGTGTTTACGGGACGCTTGCCGCTAACTGTACACGGGCTCGCGTGCACGGACCGGCCGGGGGGTATGCTCTGTGCGCTAAGTCGCGGCTCTCGTGCTCCGACTGTTTGTTACTCGATTAAACAGTGCGGATGGTCGTGGGTGTACGTGTTTGGAGAGGGTCGGGAGGTGAGGTGGAATTTTGGTGCTTCTAATTGTTTTACCATCGGGTGGATTGTTATAAAATATTGGACACGTGTTTTTTTCTTTTTTGATGGTGGGAGTTCAACCGGTTTCAGAATTAACGATGAGAAAGGAACAGTCGTAGCTCGGTTGGCAAAGGTGCTATAGTTTGAGGATACGACTGCTCAAGTGAAGCGCAGGTTCGAATTCCATTCGGGTCAACTCGGAAATTTTTTCAGAGCTGGTTCCGGCTAGCATTTGTTCCCATGTCTAGCAGCTAGGACTGCACCACGGGGCGACCTGAAGGTAGGCTTCGTGGACACCTTAGGTAGGTGCGTGATTAGTTGGGGATGTGTGAGGCTCAGGAGTGGAAAGAGAAGGGGGTAGAAGGGATTCGTCGGGGAAGATAGGACAAGAGGTTATGGGCAAAAGGGGACTAGCTAGGGTAAAAAGAGGTTATGGTTGGGGTTATGATTCAACACCCTCCCCACCAAGGTGGTAGGAAGTGCCCGTCAAAATTAACTCGAGTTTTTTGTACAGGAACGAAAATACTATAAAAGAAATAATAATAATAAAAAAAAAAATTAACGATGAGAATCTGCAAATATTCACCTACAAATACATAGAACTGCCGAGCTAACACTGTCAAAATTTAGAGGCATGAGGTTACTTGCGAGCCGAGTAATCAATGAAAGTACTAAGCCGGATTTATACACCTCTGCTACTTTTATCTCGCTGATTGACGATGAGCATTTGATGAAAATTTTTCCAGCGATAACATAATATCCGATAGTCCTGAATAATCTTAAAATGACAAGGATCCCTATTAAATACAAAATAAATTAATAAGCTAAGTAAAAACTACTAACGGTTATGTTTTTACCCAAGTGCAAGGGGCCGGGACAGACAGCATATCAAACAGTAGAAGCCACTGCATCGACTATACCGAGGAACAGAACTGCCTTAAAGGGGTTCACTTAAAAGAATGCAGTCATACGGTCTATGAATATAACACAGCCTTTTTCACGGAACGACGACACATACCCCAAATCCTGAAATTTGACAAGCTGGATCTCCGTCGGTTTTTGTGTTTGCATCGAAATAGAATAAATACGTGCCCGACCCCATTAAGGTAGAAAATCCGAGGACTGAGGTAGTCCAATTTGAAAGAACTAGAATAAAGCAGAAATTTTGAAGATTCGTATAGTATTTTTTATACAAGTAGTTTGATTTGTTACGTGTGTCTTTAAAGCTGTTATTGGTGTATCCCATTACAACCCTATGATAAAGACGATACTTTAAACTAAATTATCTTAAAAACTAGTCCCGATACCCTAACTTTAAAAAATGTTTGATAAAATGAAAAAATTTAATGCACAACACATTTAAAATTCAAGAAAAGTTTGATTTGTTAGTGACGACGGATTTTCTACATCAAATCGCTGTTGCTGTGCATCGATCTTTTCGGTGATTGTACTTTTTTGTTTTGGTAAAGTTCGTATGTAGTAGAGTTTTTTTAATGAAATAACGTCTTGCGTGCAGGAAATCTATATGCGGACAAGGAACATTCTTTCGAGCTCGCTCGCACGACATTTTTGCAGTTATGAACTTTTTCAATTACGAAAACTGCGGGAAGGTGTTTTACTTTTCTTCTTTCCTTCTTTTTTTTAAACTATAATTCTATTGTGCGTTAAAAGAAGGAAGAGAATTTTAAGAACGAGTTGAACGAGACATACTCAAATAATTTATTGCTTCATGAATAAAAAAAAAAAAGTAAACGCAGTTTTGCTTCGCGTAATAACATAACTTAATGGATACAATATCAAGCTGTAAAATGTATGTAATTTTGGACGTTATGCCAAATTTATGGAAAGATAAATTTAATCAATGGCACACGGGTTCTTTGATAATCAAGTACCTACTCTTTAAAAACTAATGGTAAAGAGAAATTTTCTTCATATTAACGTTGCAAGATTTAAAAATCGATTAGCTAATGAATTTTCAACTCACCAATAAAAAAATAAAGTCCTTCACCTATGGCTATCCCTGAAAATTTTGTACACAAAAAATTTTTAATTTATCGGTTTTTAATAAAACAGCAGCTACTTCATGTGTAAAACAAACAACCTGCGGTTAAAATAAAATTTAGTTGTACTCAAAGGTAGAAAATTTATAAATACTAAGATCATGAGAAGGTTTGTACACTAAATGCAAAATATAATTAGAATAAGCGAATTGGAAAAATGTAAACAACATTTTTAAATATAATTTCACCGAATAAAATTACTAGAAAGTATCTGAAGTGATATAAGGATTTATTAAAGTTCATGCGT